>JAODAL010085365.1:0-10613 GCA_025379985.1 Phyllomedusa bahiana
ATGGGGCGTTCAGGAAGGTCAAAACAGGCTGGGTCCTTAAGGGGTTAAAAAGTGTGTGTATATGAATTCAGCCTGCTAGACTCTGATACCCCTAAATAAAATCCAGTGTGACCAATTGCCTCTAGCAGGTACCTAATAAGTAATACATCTGCAAGTTATTCTCAGTATAGCAACAGCTGTTTTGTGAAGACCTCAGATGTTTGTTAGAGAACATTAGTGAACAATCAGCATCATGAAAACCAAGGAACACACCAGATAGCTGAGAAATAAAGTTGTGGCAAAGTGTATAACAAGATTAGGTTTTAAAACAATAGCCCAAGCTCTGAACATCTCACGGAGCACTGTTTAATTCATCATCCATAAATGTAAGGAGTATGACACAACGAATAACCTACCAAGACATGGTCGTCCACCTAAACTGACAGCTCAGACAGGTAGCACACTAACTAGAGAAGCAGCGAATAGACCCAGGGTCACTCTGAAGGATCTGTTGAGAGTCACAGCCAAGGTGGAGAATCTGTCCACAGGACAACTACTAGTCTCCACAAATATGACCTTTATGAAAGAGTGGCAAGAAGAAAACCCTATTTGAAGCAAGCCATAAGACATCATATTTGCAATTTGCAGAAAGCCATGTAGGGGATACACCAAACAAGTGGAAGAATTTGCTCTGGTCAGATGAGTCCAAAATCAAACTTTCTGTCCTAAATGCCAAACACAATGTGTGGAAGAACATAGCGTGTGCACATCACACTGAACTATGTTATAAAGTAAACCATCATTGAATTCCAGAGGTTACAATAAAATAACAGTTCTTTATTAAGGTTAATCTGTAATATCATGGTAGTAAACAGCAGCAACCATGTGACAAACAGAGATGACAGGCTTATGTTACTTTACGCTCTTAATCATAGCATTCAATATACTGCTTACTACAAACCTAAATACACATTTAGCAATTAAAATATATGACATGCGCACTAAAGAATTTGAATCCACAGAGTGGGTAAGATTACGTCAACTCTGTATAGTGCCAGATTGTGATAGTTTTGATGTATTTTGGTTTTACCAAGTAGTTAATTTAAAAAAAATGTCCAGTAAGTATAATAATAATAAAAAAAAAATAAAAGGACAACACAGTAGCTTGATGAATTTATGGAGATATTTTAAAATTAATGGGTACTGAGGTAAATTACTTTACACATGATCTTATTAGTATATATTCTAAAGACAGTTCTTTATTTTGTTTCGATGGAAAACTTTTTTTGAAATTTAAAAAATGATACCCTCCAAAACCAAATGATAAGAGTTGCATAATAAGATCATGTTGTTGTCTTACTTATAACCAGAAATTAGTCCACAGGGCACCAAACACACAAAAAAAGAACTAGGAAACAAGTAAAAAAGAACGCAATTGAAAATAAGGAAAAAGAGAGATGAGCAAGGTAAATAATTACATTAGTAATGAAACATTATTTCCCTCCTTAAATTTATCCCATTAGTGGAGATAGTATCTAAGGTTAGTATCCAATGGACCTCCATATCATGTAATAAATGTATTACATGTCATGTAATAAGTCACCGCGTCTCTTTGGTTTGATGAATTTTTCAGTGCTGGTTTACTTTATACCCAATTGCTGGAATTGTACTATGTCTTGGAGTGGATTTCGTGCATTGAAACCAGAGAACACTGAGTACTTCTTGAGTGAGCTGGCTCTCATTAATCTTTACATAACCGTGAACATCATGCTATGGGGGAGGCTTTGCTTCAACAGTGACTGGGAAGCTGATCAAACTTGATGGGAAGGTGGATGTAGCTACATACAGGACAATGCTGGAGGAAAACCTGTTAGAGGTGGAAAAAGACTTGAGAGTGGGGTGTTGGTTCACCTTCAACAGGACAACAACTCTAAATACAGCCAAAGTTACAATGGACTGGTTTACATCAAAGTATATTCATGTGTTAAAATGGCCCTGTCAAAGTCCAGACCTAAATCCCATTGAGAAACTGTGGCATGACTTAAAAATTGCTGTTCACAAATGTTCACCAAACTGACTGAGGTAGAGCTATTTTTATGCAGATGAACGGGCAAAAATTCCAGCCTCTAGATGTGCAAAGCTGGTGGAGACATACACCAACAGATTTGCAATTTTATGGGGGCCCTAAAGGGGCAAAAAAATAAAAAAAAACCGGGAACTAAGCATGCCACACCTTCAGTTTTTAATTTACAAAAATGTGTAAAATCATAATTTTCACATGTATCATTTTCTTTGCTCTTCGCAAATATTTGATTCTTTGTGTTGCTCTATCACATAACATATCAATCAAATACATTTCAGTTAGTGGCTTTAAAGTTCAAAAATGATAGACAGTTCAAGAGTATGAATACTTTTGCAACCCACTGTTCGTACTTACATAAAAAGAACAAAAAAAGATCTTTGTGATCAAAAAAATTAAATTTTAAGCAGATCTGACATTGTTTTTTTACATAATATACTTGTTTTAGATGTTAAATTTGTGCCGTATAATTTATATAAAAACAATATACATTACCATATGTCTTATTTGATTTTAAAGTATTAAAAAATGAACATATTGCAAGGATCACAAGTTTAGCAATCACTTGTAAATTTAAAGTGCATTTTGCTTTAATTCACCAAATTTACAGAGGCTCAGAGGTGTCAGAACAAGAGGAATCCAGACCCCTCTCTTCATCACAAATTATTCAATTTTTTATTTTTGTAACATAATTTTCTATTGAACAGTTTTTCAATATACAGTAAAGTATAACCATCATATTAACACATCAATCAGGTATTACAAATTAGAAAAGAAAAAGTAAAAGGGGTTGCAAGACAAAAAAATATACAAATTATTCAAATTTTTAAACCATGCATTAAAATAAGTAATTATTTTGGTTCAACCATTTTTGTTGAAATTTCTGGAAAGCAGGGAGAATAATTGAAATAAGATATTTTTTTGTGTCACATACGAGACATACAGTGAGTTGCAAAAGTATTTACACCCATTGAACTGTTCCCCATTTTTAAACATTTAAAACTATTTTTATCGATCTGATTGGAAAATTAAAAGGAGTCAAATTTTTTCGGTTTCTAAATTTCGATCTGACCATGTTTTGATTGAAGAAAAATTGAGATCTGGACATGGGATTGTCACACCATTTTCACTTCACTTAACTGTCCCGTAATTTTTCAGCCGCCAATCAGGCGACACAGAGGGGGGGGGGGGGGCAAAAATACCCCACTGATTTTTTTAGGGGATCTCATTGGCTGGCTAAAATCCATGACCCTGTTTTGAATTCCTTTTTTGAACGCCATTTCAATTTTAAGCCCTCTGAACTGAAAAAAACACTCTCTCTCTCGGTTTGGGTTCAACGCAGGCACACCTTTTCCCGGGGCGTTTTGACAAAAAATAGTTTCGGGTTTTAAAATAAATTTAAAGGTTTTGGGGAAACAGAAAAATTTAAAGGGAATCCTAGACTTAGAAATTAGAGTTTTTTTTATATTGTTACTGCATCTTTCATCTTTATTTTTTTTTCCCCAAAATTTTTTATTGATCCTTTTTTGGGGGGAACGGGTAGGGGCACAAAACACTGTTGGGAAATCTTTTTCTAAAATGAGATTTTTTGATGTACGGGGTTTTCTTGTTTTAAAAATTTTGATTCCATACCCAAAATTTGGGGGGGTTTTTGCTGTATTTTTTTGGGGGCGCCACCCCATTGTACAAGACACGGGTTAGAAAAACTTTTCCCTAAAAATAAACCCTTTTTGATATACGGGTTTCTTGCTGGAAATCCAATTCTTTTCCAAAAAGTTCTTTGCTCCAAATTTGGGACACAGACAGTGTACAAAAACACTTTTTGGAAAAACGCTTTTAAAAAGAAATCATTTTATATACTGGTTTTTTTTTGTTTTTAAAATCTGATTCTGTGCCTAAAATTTCTTTGCTGCATTTTTAAAGGGGGACAACCAGGGGAACAAGAACCGTTGGGAAAAATTTTGCTCTAAAAAGAAATTTTTTTGAAAAACTGGTTTCTTGCTAAAAAACCTTATTCCGTCCCCCAAAAGCCCCCTTGTTTCCATTTTTTGGGGGGACACCCATGTAAAAAAAGGGTTGGGAAATTTATGTTCTAAAAAAAATCATTTTTTTACGGGTTTTCCCTTCCGTAAAAATTTTTGTTTTCCGCCCCAAAATTTCATTGTACCAGTTTGGGAGGGGAAACAGGCAGTGTACAAGACACTTTAAGGGTTTTTCCTGCTCAAAAAAGAAATAGCTTTGAAATACTTTTTTCCCTTGCTGAAAATCTGTTTAAAAATCCCAAAAGTTCTTTTGGTTTGGGGGTTTTTTTTTTTTGGGGGTTTTTTGGTGGGACGCCATTGAAAAAAAGACATCTTTAGAAATCCCCCTTTTAAAAAAAAAATTGCTTTTTAAATAGTGGTTTTTTCTCCTGAAAATCTTTTTTCTGTGCCAAAATCATTTGTGCCCCTAAAAAGGGGGAGAAGCCAGGGGAACAAGAAAAACCTTCAGGAAAATTTTCTTTGAAAAAAAAATCACTTTGATATACTAAATTTTTTTTGCTGGAAATTTTAAAATTCCCATCCCAAAAGTTTCCTTTGGGTTGCAGTTTTGGGGGATACCCCAGGTAAATTTTGGGTGAACCCTTTTTGGAAAAATGGTTTATTTCGAGAGGGAATTTTTACAAATTTCCCCCGGCCCACGAACCAAAAAAAATTTTTTTACAGAAAGGTTAGTTAAAAATTCGATTTTCCGGAAAAAATGGTTTCGCCCCCTTTTTTTAACTTTCATTTTTAAAGCTGCTTCCCCCCAAATTTTTTGGGCCCACCAATCGGGTCGGGAGCAGGGGAGGGGGGTTAAAAAACCCGTCCCCAAAGGGGGGGTTGTAGGGATCTCTTTGGGGGCTGCGAAAATCACTTTGACTGCCTTTTTTTTAAAAATTCACGGGAAAAACCTTTTGAACCCCCTTTTTTCGACCTTACTCTCTCTACTGACCAAAACCCGGCTCCCTTTTGTTTTGGTTTTTTTTCCCAACAGGCAGAAACACACCTTTTTCGGGCGTTTTTACACGGGAAAAGTTTAAAGTTAGTTTAAACCCCGGGGGGGGAAAAAAGCTACTTAGGAATCATACACATCAAAATTAGGGAGATTTGGATTTAAATTATAGCTTTTGAAAACTGTATAGTTATGTATAGGCTGCGGGCATTTCCCATCTTTATTCAGAGTGCCCAAAAGTTCATTTCTCCTGTTTTGGGGGTCCAACCACTGCAGATGATACCATGCAAGTATTGCAGTGTTACCTCCAGGATTCTTCCATAAGATAGCGCTAACAGATATTCCATAGAAATAAATCTTTTTTTTTAACACTATTTGCTTGTAGTTACATTTTTTGTTTCAAGAAGCACTGTTGCTGCCAGGATTCTTCCATAAAACAGCGATAACAGATATTCTATATAAAAAATTATATTTCTACTCCTAAAAGCCCCGTTGGCAAAGGATAGGCAAATTTTTGAACACGTTTATTTTTCCTTTTTTAGGGGGCTTCCATAAGACCCCATTTCACAAAAAATTCCATAAAAAAAATTTTGCTCCGAAACCCAATTTTCCCCGATCAAAAATATGCATTTTTAAAAAAACTGATTTGCGGGCCCGGGTTCCCCCCAAAAAAAAAAAAAAAGGGCCCGATTTCACAGATATTCCATAGAAAAAATTATGCTCCATAATCCTATTTTCCAGTTGCAAAATAAAGGGCATTTAAAAACACTGTTTTTAAAATTTCTTTCAGGGGGTTTTTTAAATAAAAACCCCATTTCCCCACAGAATTCCCCAAAAAAAAATTCGTTTAAATCCTATTTGCCGTTTGCAAAGTTTTTGGCATTTTTGAACACCCATTGATTTGGGTTTTTCTTTGGGTTACAGTTCTTCAATAAAAAGACTTCGAACAAATTT
This sequence comes from Phyllomedusa bahiana, assembly GCA_025379985.1. Classification (NCBI taxonomy): domain Eukaryota; kingdom Metazoa; phylum Chordata; class Amphibia; order Anura; family Hylidae; genus Phyllomedusa; species Phyllomedusa bahiana. The sequence goes on from JAODAL010085365.1 coordinate 5,987, forward strand.
TTGGGCCTTGTTTTAAAATTTATATTTTTGAACAAGGGGCGAACCTTTTAAAGGGGGTTTAAAATTTTTTCAAGGGGGGCGTAGGACTTTGGGGGCAGAGGTATAAAAACAAGGGGGTTCCTTTCCCGGGCTCTGGACAACCAAAACAAGCGAGAACAACGTCATTGCCCGGACTGTCCCGGGTTTTTTTATCGCTTGGTTTACTTCCCGGCACCCCGAATTAAATGAAAAAGTGTTTCCAATCCCATTCTTTAAAGGTTAACACCAACCTGCCCACAACCAGGGGTTTTAAAACCCCTCATCCCCCTTTCCCGTTTCGCCCACAAATGCATCCTCATCATCATTTATCATCATCATTCCAAACCCGAAAACAAACACAGCCCCAAAATTTTACCAAATGTAAAAGACCCCTCCATTTTTAAAAACGATAACTGAAGAGCCTTTTATGACACAACACCCGTTGGGGTCTGCAAAGGCCCTTTAAAAAAATCAATAGGCCCCAAAAGAATGATTTTGGCTGCTCTGAACCCAAAAATCGCTGAAGCCCCAAGGAGGGGGAAGAAGCTGATCATCGGCACAAATCCCAAACGGTCAGGGAATTTCCTCACAGTGCCCCGTGGGGTTCCAGGGCCCCCAGCTTTTAGGATGTGACTGCAGCAACAGGAAGTCACCCTGTGGGTTTATGGGAAAGACCCTGGTTTTTTCAAAAAGCAGCTTAAAAAGCAAAATCAAACAGTGGGGAAAAAGGATGAGGGGGGAGGGGCCCGTGCGGGTCCAGCCTCCCGAAAGTGAGAGGTCACTTTCACAAGTCCGCTGACATTGATCCGCCAGCCAAGAACAGTGTGGCAACGGGAAAAATCGCTACTAGTTTTCATGTCAAGGGGGTCCCGGCCGTGGGGGGGCCCGGGCCTTTTTTATCAAGCCTCAGAATCCCCTTACCAATGTCATATCCGGATTTTCCTTCGTCTTTTTTTAAAAGAGGGAAAAAATCGAAAAATTTTTTTAACCACCACCACAAAAACAGGGACAGCCTTTAAAACAAGATTGCTTTTGGGGGAATAATAACTTTAAAAAAGGGCCCCAAAGTCCTGGGGTTCCCCCCATTTTGACTGCTTAAAGCCGCCCCCCCATCCTTTCCCTGCCACATCCAAGTCTAAGCGGTTCCCCCCTTCGCCCCTTTTGCCAAGCAGCAAACGGCAAGCACCATCCCCAAATCCCCAAAAATTTTCGGCCCATTCCCACTGGGCCAAACAACACAGTCTATAAACCCCCCCCTTCCCACCATTCCCGACCCGCACACCATACACAGCCGTCCCGGGGAGCCAGCCCTTTTGTGTTCCAGGTTTTTGAGGGAGAAGAAATGCTTTTACCCCAACCATCCCAAAGCCAAAAACCCGAAAATCGGCATTGAAAAAGCTTTTGGGGCCCTTTTTAAAAATTTGCCTTTTCCCCCTGGTGAACACAGATGGAAACTTCCCATGTCCCAAGGGGGCCCCCCATTCCCCCCAAAATCAATGCCACAACATTTTTTTTTGCCAAAAATGCTCCCCTGCCCGGGCCCGGCACATTGCAAAAAAATCTCCTGTGCGTTTTGGGTTTCCCCTTTGCCACCAAAGTCCCCTCTCATTACAGACACATGGACTTGTTTAAACAAGGGCAAGGGTGTTACATTTTCCCTGACTGCCACTTTTGGGGTTTGGGGTGGGGGGGGAATTGGGCAAAATGGCCTCTAGTGATGGGTCTCGGCCGAAATTCTTTTTACGCTGCAGGGAAAGGTTTTTTTATCCCCAACCTCCCCCGGTTCAAACACAACCAAAAAAACTAGGGCCCTTCTGAAAACAAAGTTTCTTTGGGGAAACGTCAACACACAGTCAAAAACTGGCACGGCTCGCCACTGAGGGCCGACCCGTGGCTTGGGTTTCAAAAAACCCCGGGGCCCAAGGCAAAATGTTGGGGACAAAGGGGAAAACTCCCCTTTTTGCCCATAGAACGGGAGGGCTCCCCTTTCCTGACACACGTCAAGGAAAACCCGTTGTGCAAAACTTTTCAAATTCCCCGGTTTTTTTGATTGGGGCCCGCTGAGGAAGGGGCCCTGGGCTTAACTTCACTTTCCCGGGATTCCCCAACCTGCTTCGTCACACTGGGATGTTTCCCGCATCATAAAGGATTTTTTCCCCAACAACCATGTCCCTTGTTGACATTGGGCAACACAAAATGGAAAAATTTTTAACCCGGCTCATGCCCCACGATTTTTGGCAGCAGTGTAATGCCAATTTTCAGTTGAAATTTTTGCTTCCACACAACATTTTTTTCAGACCTCGGGTGTTTGAGCCAAAGAAGTGGGGGCAGGGGAAGGGGCCCCTGCAACATCCCTTTACAGTTTTGAAACTCAACCAAAATGGTCCCGTCAAGGGCAAATTTTCAAAAATCAGCAAGACCAATTTTTTTATACTTTTTTTTGGGGAAAGACAAAAACACTTTTTCCCGGGGGGCATCAGTTCCGGCAGTGAAAGGGGGAGGAGGTGGACACAAACCCCTTTCCTCCCTCTTGGATGTAGGGAAAACCTTTGACGTTTCCCAATTGTATCGGTCTTCTTTAAGCGGTGGTTCGAGGTCCAGAGTGGATGCAGGACGGCAGCTCACAGAGTATAGTGCATGACACTAGCCAGGCCTCTCGTGACGGTCAGGATGAGGAAGTGGAGGAGGATGATGAGGCGGGGTGGACACCACCGGTACCGATTACTCTTCGGTGTTAAGAGGATAACACAAATTTCAGGAGGAGGAGGAGGAAGAAAAGAAGGAAGTTCTGGTTAATGCCCCTCGACCCCAAGGCTTGGGAGATTCTGGCAGCATCTCACGTATGAGTGCTTGGATGCTACATTACCTGCAACATGACTCACGCATCAAGGCAATCAAAATGAACAGCAATTATTGGGTATGGGTACTGCAACTTTCCCATCTTTATTCTGAGTGCCCAAAAGTTCATTTCTGCTGTTTTGGGGGTACAGCTATTGCAGAAGACAGCATTAGCAAATCTTCTATACAAACTAATTGCTTTCACATACTGGTTGCTTGCTGCAATTTTTATTGAGTGTCCAAAAGGTCATTTTTGCTGGTTTTGGTGTCATGCTGCAGTAAAACAGTGATAGTCTATGTCCTATTCCAAAAATCTTGTTTCAAATATTCATTTCTTCTTGAAAATCTTATTGTCCAAAAGTGTCCAAAAGCGTCCAAAAGTGTCCAAAAGATCATTTTTGCTGGTTTTGAGGTCATGCTACTGTTGAAGACTCTATTAGTAAATGTCCTATAGAAAGAAATGTATTTCTGTTTCTACCAAACAGTTGTACTTTTGTTCCATCTGACCCTATGACATTCATCCAGTACTCTTCTGGATCATCCAAATTCTCTCTAGCAAACTTCAGATGGACCTGGACATGTACTGGCTTAAGTAAGGGGACACGCCTGGCACTACAGGTCCCTGGAGTTGTAGTGTTTTACTGATGGTAGCCTTTGTTACTTTGGTTCCAGCTCTCTGCAGGGCATTTACTTGGTCCCCCCGTGTGGTTCTGGGATTTTTGCTCACTGTTCTTGTGATCATTTTGACCCCACGGGGTGAGATCTTGCGTGGAGTCCCAGATGGAGGGAGATTATCAGAGGTCTTGAATGTCTTCCATTTTCTAATTATCAGCTAGCAGGGGCGTAGTTATAGAGGGTAGCAGCCGCTATGGGGCCCTGCATCTTGAGGAGGCCCAAAATCCCCTTTGACACATAAAAAGACACTGGTATTGGAAATGGAACACAGTAGCTGACAGGGGTGCTTATAGGGCAGTAAGGGCAATATTTCTGTCAGGGCCCCTAATGAAAAAGGGGCCCACTGACATGCTAAAAAATAGGAACTAGTAATAGGTGGGGCCCCCATTTGATTCAGCTGCGTGGGGCCATGAAACGGTTAATGGATGACTGATGGCTGGCTATCACTGCACCCCCTATAAATACGGCCTTGCCAGCTGAACCTCCATGTTCCCTGTTGGGATGCCACCACCTATATAACATGTTCTTGGGCCCTGGTTAAAAAAAGTGATAGGGGGTCCCTGCCAGTTACCATGTGTCATTTCCAATACCAACATCTTCTTAAGTGTCAAAAGGACCCCGTAGCAGTTGCTACCGATACACCTCGTATAGCTGAGTCACAGCACCAAATGTCAAAACGATAAATTATGGGTAGAAGTATTTTCCACTACTCCTTTATCCAATTAAATGTCTCCTCCGAATTATATTATTATTATTACAGCTGTCGACAGCCGGAGCTCAAGAGATACGACCCACACCTTCCATTTGGGTCATAAATCTGATTTATTAACAGGAAGTAACAGTTTGACATCTTCTACGTATTAAGAATCACATGATCATTCTTTCATTGGCTAATTGGCTGTTGCTGAAACCTCATAGTCTCCTGTATCTATATAAGGTTGCTAGACATTAGTTGATAAAAGACATTCCGAGAGAGGAATTTCTTTGGTTTCTTGATATAACTTCTCGCTGAAGCAGACAGTGCATCCGTTCCAAGTAAAGCTGTGTGAAAGATATCTGATACTTCGATAAGGAAGTATAGCATAAAAGCGTTAAA
>JAODAL010085366.1:0-10613 GCA_025379985.1 Phyllomedusa bahiana
GGTGTTAAAGACTCCTTTTTCCCGGGAAATTTTTTAAAAGTGGGGGTCCCGCAGGTTTTTTGGGGGCATGCTGTGGCCCAGACAGGTATAGCCAAAAGTCCAGTGAAACTAAAATTTTTGGGGAAAGACTCCTTTTTCCGCCCCCTTTTTAAATGGGGGGGGGGCATGCGGTTTGGGGCCAAAAACCCGTGGCCCAGGGCAGGTATAGTCCCAAAGTCCATGAAAAATAAAAAAGGGGTTTTAAAAAACCCCCCTTTTTTCCCGGGACTTTTTTTTAAACTGGGGGTTATGCAGGTTTGGGGGTCAGCTGTGGCCCAGGGCAGGGATAGCAATGTCCCCCTGAAACCCAAAAAGGTGGGTTTAAAGCTCCTTTTTTTTCCCGGGACTTTTTTAAAAAAAGTGGGGGTCATGGGAGGTTTGGGGGTCATGCTGTTCCCAAGGGCAGGTTAATTTAAATGTCCAGTTCAACTAAAAAGGGGGGTTAAAGACCCTTTTTTTTCCCGGGACTTTTTAAAATTTGGGGGGCCTGCAGGTTTGGGGGTCATGCTGCGTTTCCAGGGCAGGGGTAAATTTAATGTCCAGTTTAAGTAAAATATGGGTTTATTTCAAACAGCCTTGGCACTTTTTAATTTTTGGGGGAAAGCAATTTTAAAGGGGCCCCTTCTGGGGGTACAAGACGGGGATAGTGAATGGTGGGGACTTTTTTTTTGTGTGGCTTTTTTAGCCTAAGTTTGTTTCCAAAAATGTAGTAGGTATCCATTTGACCCGTTTTTGGCTGTTAATTCCAGCTTCTCCCCCCCTTTTGGGTGTAAAAAATGAAGGGGGTTGTTTCCCCAGCCTAAAATTTAAAAAGGTCATCCGGAGATGAACCCTTAGTCCCCGCCACCCATAGTCCCGCCCCCTTTTTCGGGTGGTGGGGGAGACTAAACGACTAAACGATCGATGCGATAGCCAACGTAATTTGCTCAACACTACCCCATGACCAAAAAAAAGTCCCAAAGGGAGAGGAAAAATACCCTTTATTCTTTAAAACCCAAAAAAAAGGGCTGGGGAAGCCCGGAATTAACATCCAAAAACATCAAATGGAAACCGGGTACATCTTAGGCAACCTTAGGTTTTAAAACCACAGAAAAAAAAGTCACAGAAACCCTCACTATCCCCCGCTTGGGACCACAGCAAGACCCTTAAAACCTGCCCTGACCCACAAAATTTAAAAAATTTTTAGAAGGCAGAAAGAATTTTAACCCCCTTTTAAATGGAAATGGACATTGAATATCCCTGTCCTGGAACAAAGCAAAGACCCCAAAACCCGCATGACCCAATTAAAAAGTGGGCCCGGGGGAAAAGGGGTCTTTTAACCACCATTTTAGTTTAAAGGAACCCCTTGACTAACCTGCCCCGGGCCCGCAAATAGAAACCCTTAAACCTGTTCAACCCACAAAATTAAAAAGGGCCGGAAAAAGAATTCTTTAACCTTTCAACCACCATTTTAGTTGAACTGGACATTGACTAACCTGTCCTGGCCACAGCATGAGCCCCAAACCTGCATGCCCCCCCAGTTTTTAAAAAGTGCCGCGAAAAGGAGTCCTTTGAACTACCATTTTAGTTGAACTGGACATTAACATATCTGTCCTGTAACCGCAGTATGACCATTAAACCTGTCTGACCCACAGATTAAAAATGCTGGAAAAGGAGTCTTTAAACCACCATTTTAGTTGAACGGGAAACATTGACTATACCTGTCCTGGACCGCAGTATAAACCATTAAACCTGTCTGACCCACAGATTAAAAAGTGCCGGAAAAAGAAGTCTTTCAACCACCATTTTGGGTTGAACTGGACATTGACTATACCTGTCCTGGGCCACAGAATGAGCCCCAAACCTGAAATGACCCCCAGATTTAAAAGTGCCGCAAAAAGGATTCTTTGAACCACCATTTTAGTTGAACTGGACTTAAATATATCTGTCCTGTACCGCAGTATGACGATTAAACCTGTCTGACCCACAGATAAAAAGTGTTTGGAAAAGGGTCTTTGAACCACCATTTTTATTAACGGACATGACATACCTGTCCTGGTCACAGCATGAGTCCCCAAACCTGCATGACCCCCAGATTAAAAGTGCCGCAAAAAGGGTCTTGAACCACCATTTAGTTAAACCCTGGACATTTACTATATCTGTCCTAGACCGCAGTATGACCATTAAACCTGTCTACCCACAGTTTAAAAAGTCGGAAAAGGAGCTTGAACCACCATTTTATTTTTAACTGGACATTGACTAATACCTGTCCGGGGTCCCAGCATGACCCCAAACCTGCATGACCCCAATTTAAAAAGTGCCGCAAAAAAGTCTTTGACCCCATTTTAGTTGAACTGACTTTGACTATACCTTCCTGGTCACACATGACCCCAAACCTGCATCCCCACAGATTAAAAAGTCCGCAAAAAGAGTCTTTGAACCACCATTTTAGTTGAACTTGACATTGATAGACCTGTCCCGGGTAACCTACATCTGTTCAAGTCTTCCTGTACCCCCTTGTACAATCAAGAATATTTGTATCAGCAATTGTGCATGCCAGTTTTTTAGTAGTTTAATTTAGAAACACATTTTTAAAATAGGAAAGGAATACCACCACATCTTTGTTTCTCTTTTTTAAATGTATTAAATAGATTGTCTCACTACCGTGATTGCTACTCTGTTAAAGATCTGCAAAAAACAAGTCATTTTAAATATGTGCCATTAACATGTCCTACCTATTCCTGTTTTTGACAGCACCATCCCCCCTTACCACTTTTGAACAATTGTGAAGAACAAATTTCTGTTAGAAAACCCAAAATTTTTTTTATAATAGGACCCTTAGTAAGCTCATTCACACAAAAGCCCCCAAAAATTCAAAACATAAACCCTGACCACTTTTGACAATGTGAAGAACAAATGTCTTTTTTAAAACCACATTTTTTTATAATAGAACCTTAGTATAGCGCATCACGAAAATGCCCCCCAAAAATTCAAAGCATGCCCCGGGAGCCACTTTGGACAATTGTGAAGAACAAATGTCTTAGAAACAACATTTTTTTTTATAATATGACCTGTAATATATCTGCATGTCACAGCAAAAAGCCCCCAAAAAATTCAAAACATGACCCTTGAGCCACTTTAACAATTGTAAGAACAAATGTCGATTAAAACCACATTTTTTTTTAAAAAACCTGTAGAAAGCATGCAATTTAATAGCAAAATGCCCCCAAAAATTCAAAACATGACCCTTGACCACTTATGACAATTGTGAAGACAAATGACATTAAAAACAAAAATTTTAGAAAACCTGTAGTATTCTGCATTTCAAAGCACCATGACCCAAAAAATTATAAAAAATGACTTCCAAGCCACTGTTAAAAATTGTAGGGAGAAAATGCCACTTAGAAGCCACATTCTGTCCCAAAGGACCATGATTATATCGACCCTCCAAGCACCATGATCCCAAAAATTATAAAATGACTCTCCACCATGTAAAATTGTGGGAAAAACCACTTAACCCCACATTTCTGTTCCAAAGGACCATGATATAACTGTATCTCACAGCACCATGACCCCAAAACATTGCCCAATGCGAAAAATTCTAAAGATGAATGGTATAAATGGAATACTTTTGTCATGAAACCTGGTATTTTTACAGTCTCCTCAAAAGCAAAACCACAAAATGAACTTTGGGAACTGAGAATAAAAATTACAGTATGAATTTGATCATTTAAAAAAAAGTTTTCAAGAGGACCCATTTCTGTTGAAAGGAATGTATAGAAGACCGCAACTAATCGGTAAACCCGCAAATGGAGCCCACAACCTCAAGATCCATTCCTATTCATCTGATAAAAGCAAACGATCCACATTATCTTGAAAAGCCGATCGTTTTTCGAAAATGACCCTCCGCTGTGCTGAAGTCCCTCAGATATGACCTGGTCGGGCGACAACACCATCTATGGCGTGGCGAGCGAGCTCGGCCATTCATGCCTTTTTGGGATACCCAAAGTCGATTGGGTCCGGAACAAAACCAAAAACATCGGTTTTGAGACCAGAAGTCGTGCACCATCATCTAAGCGGGTCTCTGTGGTTGGATGTGTGCCCTGCATTACATGCGTTGGTGAGGGGGTAAATAAAGATTGCCAGAGGTCACCCATTAGGCTTCTGCCACACTGCCTGCTGCTGCCGCTGTGGCTACTTGGCACTCTACTGATGTCACGTCGCGACGTTGTTCCACCTTGACAATGAAGAACGTGAAGCAGACGCAACAGATTCTCCAGTTGATCAATCAACAAGGTCTCCAATTTCCTGCATTTTACTCTGTATTTGGGTGGGTGGGATGAAAGTGCTGAGGTTTGTTTTGTGCAGGGGATCCGGGAGGGTGGCCACCCAGTAACAGTTGTTCTTTTTAATGGCCTTAAATGCGAGGATCATGTTGGAGGAAATGGGAGCATCCAAGCACTCTTGTGAGAGATGGAGCCTTGATTTCCCAAGCCTTTGGGTCGAGGGCACTAGCAAACTCATTTTTCCTCATCTTCCTCCTCCGCCTCAAATTCGCGCCAACCTCTTTCCAAGGCAGGGAAGTCGGTAACGTCGGTGTCTAGGAATAACCCCTCCTCCTCCGCTTCCCCGGGCACGGCTTCAACACAGCCCTGACTTGCCTCAGATGAGCACCCTGAGAGCTGATGCGCCGCCTGCACTAGCCCTGGACCCCAAACTACTGCCTAATGAAGACCGATAAAATTGTGAAACTGTCGGGCCTTGTGGATTCGCCCGGAGAGAAAGGCTCCGTGTCCGTACTGTGTCCTCTCCCCTCCGTCGCTGGTGGGACCTGATGTTTTTCAAGTGTCCAACGATCTTTCCCAGAGCTAAGATCACCACAATGGTCATGCTGACAAGGGCATTGTCCGCACTGACCATTTTGGTGGCATCTTCAAAACTGGCAAGGATGGTGCAGAGCTCTTTCACCTGCCTCCACTCTCGTGCTCAACACCCGAGGTCCGCACCGCTGCTTGTCAGGCCATGTGTCAACTTCGTACTGCGTAATGGCATTGCGCGCTGCCACAATCGCTGGAGCATGTGGAGGGTGGAATTCTAGCGTGTTACCACGTCAACAATGAACGGTTGACGGAAGGGCCGAGCTGACGCTGCAACGCAGCCAGGCGGACGAAGCAGGTGCGAACGGCGGAAGGGTGAACTCAGACCTCGAGCCTTCCTCAGCGGGCAATCCAGACCCGGTAGCGCTTTAAAAATTTTCTGACGACGAGGTCATGACATGTGCCAAAGGCAAGGGATGTGCTCCAGCCACCGATCTTAAGGGCCCATCAGATTTCGACCATTATCGCACACCACCCCTTGGCTGGCACAAGGTTCTTGTCACCCAGCCAGCGCTCGGTCTCGTTTCGGAAGCCGTCCACAGCTCCTGACCTGTGTGGTGTACGGCTCCAAGACAGATTAATTTTAACCACGGCCTGGTTTCTCTGGGCACGTGATGCCACCCAGAAGACCTTGGGGGAAAGAGCCCTTTCACCATCCCTGCGGGTTTTTAAGAGCGTGCGCCGAGCCTGAGAGCCACCCACCCACCAGAGACATCCACCCAGCTCACCCAGTGACTGTCACAAGAGATAAAGCGGCCTTGGCCGTGCTTACTATTCCCCTGTTCGGTGGTGAGATGGACTTTTTCCGACACAGATGCAGACAACGCGCTTGAAATTTTAGATGACACGTGCTGGCCAGGCAGGGACGGCTTTTCTGGCAAAGAAAAAGCCTTCTCGGCATCTGTATTGGGGGCAGGCAAGGGCCATGACGTGGCGGAACCCATCTGTGTCCACCAGACGGAAAGGCAACATTTCCAAGCCCAATAAAACTATTCAGAAGTTACACAGATGAGAAATTGTGTTTTTTGCAGCAAAGACAAACGAGAAACAGTTGCTAGAAATTTTTTCTATCAGAATTGTCGTACAACGTGGCTATTTGAAAAAACTAGGGCTCCACCAAGTGCAATACAGCTATTTAAAAACTATTCGGATAATAAAAGGTATTTTTTGCACCTATCAAATACACCGGCCGTGACTACAAAATTGCTATATTCAAATTTTAAATGCAAGGTGCCTCTATGAAACAAAGCTGGCCTGCCCAAATGAAAAAAACACCTATCTGAAATGTATACGGAGAATAAAAGTGGAGTTTTTGCACCTATCAAATACACCGGCAAGTGACTACAAAATTGCCGTATTCCAAATTTAAGTGCAAAGGGGCCTCTTGAACAAAGCTGGACTGCGCCAAAGTGAAAAAAACACCTATCTGAAATGTATACGGATAATATAAGGTATTTTTTTTTGCACCTACCAAATATACACGGGCGTTGACTACAAAATTGCTGTATTCAAATTCAACTGCAAGGTGCCTCAATGAACAAAGCTGGACTGCGCCAAAGTGAAAAAAGCACCTATCTGAAATGTATACGGATAATATAATTATTTTTTGCACCTATCAATACAACGGCGGTGACTACAAAATTGCTGTAAATTTACATTAAGTGCAAAGTGCCTCCAATGAACAAAGCTGGTCTGCGCCAAAGTGAAAAAAAACACCTATCTGAAATGTATACGGATAAAATAAGGTATTTTTTCACCTAACAATACAACGCGGTGACTACAAAATTGCTGTATTCGCATTAAGTGCAAGGTGCCTCAATAAACAAAGCTGGACTGCGCCCAAATGATAAAAACACCTAATCTGAAATGTATATAGATGATAAAAGTTGAGTTTTGCACCTATCAAATACACCTGCATTACTAAAAAAAGATCTGTATCCTAATATAAGTTCAGGGTGCACAACATACAAGTAATATTTTCACCAGCAAAATGTTAATAAAAACCCATTCCAATTCAGGGTCTAAACAAAATCTGGGCAGCAAAAATATCCACCCGTTTAAAGAACCTTTCTGTCTGTTTGTGTTCGCCCCAGCCCCCGGCCTCTCCCCTCCCCCCCGCAACTGAACAGCGCTAGATGCTCCTTTAAAATTCCCCAGCCTAAGTTTCTAAAATCTGCAAAATCTCTAATCTAAGTTCTAATGTTCACAGCTAAAAGCATAGCTGTCTGTGTGAACAAATAGAACAGTTTTCGCTGAGCGTTTTGACAGAGACCGAGCACACGTCCCCTTTTCCTTAAGACACACTAACACACTGAGGCTGAACAGGAAGGGCTGTTCTATGTAAAAAACCCGGGCCCTGTGATTTTTCCAGCCAATCGCAACCCATACACATCCCAGTCATGATGTCGCACACCCAGCTCACCCTGCTCTATTCAGTAAGCTGATTTGCTGGCCGCCAAAATGACAGGAAGCGCTGAAAATGGCGCGATATTAATAGATTACGCGCAGATTTTCACCTAAATTATCACGTGATCGAAAAAATCCGATCACCATAAAAACCATGCCGATTTCAACTTTGTCGATAATAATCGCTCAACACTAATCATAGACCATTCCTAAGAGGTAAGAAAAAACCCACAGGTCACGGCAAAATATTTATAGAAGATGCCACCAACTCCCCAAAACCTGTCTATATGTACACTACTAGAAAAATGCTGAAACAAGAATGTTGTTTATGAAAGGAAACCACAATGAAATCGCTGATGTAAAAAAAAAAACAACAACTATGGATGTTTTCAAAACTACTTGTGAACTATGTTCTATGGTCCCCATGAGAAAAGTGGAACTTTGGGAACTCAACATTAACAAAACTATGTTGGGGAGAAAATAGAACACTGCAGCCAACACCAAAATCTCATCCCCGCTTGAAGCATGGTGATGCCCTGCAATAACTGAGGGGACAACGAACTTAATGTTGTATCCTAAATTTACAGAACAATGAAAAGCAACAGTTTATGAAAAAGCCCAATAAACTTTTGGTGATAAAGCAAAACCCATAGCGTACAAGTGAATAACTAAAAAATTGTTGAAAAAAAGGGAAAATTTTGTTTTGAATTAGCCAATTCACAGTTCTTATGTTAACCCTAAACAATATGCTGTGGCAAGACTTAAGAGGCGTGCAAATTAAGGGAGGTAAAGATTGATGTATGTTTGTAATTTGTTCTAGCATCTATATTACATGTAGTAGGTAAAAGATGTAACCTCTTGATTGTATTCACACTTATCTATGTAATTGGTTATATACATAAAGATAATGTATTACTGTCTGAATTTTTGTCACCAATGCACTGAGCTTGTCCAGACAGCTTAGCACTGGGCACTGAAAAAGATCTAGAAGTAGTGGTTTAAGATGGAGGGGGGAATATACCTCAGGCAGCACACATGTTAGCGGTCTGGGCACCACCTACCAGTTTAATGGGGGGGGCCTATATACCTACCTACATGGGCCAATAGACCTACCTACTGGGGAAGTACATACCTAATTAATGGAGGGCGTATATCATATCTTTTTTAAATTGGGGGGGGTTTAATATTACTACCTACCTACTTAATGGGGTGGTCAAAATACTATTGACCTTCCTAATGGGGGGGCCTATATACCTACCTACCGCTTAGTGAGGACCATATTCCTATCTTCCTTATTGGGTATTGAGGACTAAAACTGGGTGCACAGACAGGACCCCATACTATCTTGTGATACTCTTACTGTTATAGGCACAAGGGGCTGCTATGGGTAGGGGAGTATGCACAAAGGTAGGAAACTGGTAGGGAAGCTCTGGAAAAATGATAAATCGAAAATGTTTGAGAGGCAATTCTGTAAAACCGAATCTTGGCCGGGAGAAGTCGTCATGGCGTTCTGAGTCATATGAAGAAGACATCAGGAAGGAACGACTCATCAGAGAACACATCTGTGTGAGTAACGAATGTTAGTGGTTGTTGTGCTTCTGTTTTGGATCAGTGCTGTATTCACTGTCATGTAATGGCAACCTGAGCTAATTTCTGACCATTCGTAGTCCCCTATATCTATATGAAAGTTATTGTCGGTTTTTATCACGCTTGTAAAAGTGGCAGTGCACAATTGTCCCGGATTGTAAAAGTGAGTGCAAAACTTGCCCTGATCCTGTGATTAGGGGGTTTCCCCTTTTATTGTCTTGTTTGTTGATGGTGTTTTTTATTTTAGATAATGGCAATGTGCATAAACAAGTGAAATCTTGGAGGTGGATATTGTACGTGGACTGGTAACAATTTTTTAGTAATAAACTTATCCTGCAAATATAAAACCCTCACACAACTGCATGGACAGAAAAGTAAAACAGGTTTGACTCTTAGAATATAGTAACTTAAAAAAATGATTTTTTGTGACAATTATTATTTAAGAGTGTGAGGAAGAACCTGTAAAAAGAGGTGTGGCATGAAAACGGGGCAACAACTATAGTGAAAGCCACGGGTGGCAAAAGTTCTAGTTCTAATTGTCTAAAAGGCATAAAGGGATAGAGCTTAGTGCTAACAAGGAAGAGGACTGCGAGTTCCTGCTCTAGGGCAGAGATTACAGTTCGTGGACCAGTTAAGATATGGGTGTCGCTATGGTATCCTGTTCCTGGCAAAATTAAAGAGTAGGCCCAAGTAGAAGCAGTATCTCCTGCCAAACTTTGAGGAATAATATAATAATAATCTTTATTTATAAAGCATCAACATATTCCACAGCACTTTACAATTTAGAGGGTATAAGTACAGACAAGGAAAACAAACGTTACACAGTAAAAAGCTACTTACAGATCAGACACGAGGTATGAGGGCCTTGCTCCCAAGAGCTTACAATCTATTAGGGTGTGTGATTGAGACAAAGGGTGAGAAGTGCTCAGTTTACAATCATTGCTGGTGTGTACTGTGCGTGTGCCAGCCCGGTATTGGAGTGTCCAACAAAGAATGAGAAACTTTGGGGAGTGTCCAGCAGATAATGTCCTGTTGTAGAGTGGGGACTAGCAGTTCACCCTCCAGTCAGTAGATGGAGCAGGTACACTGACAGAGCAAGCAACAATGACAAGAACCTTGGGAGGTGTAGAAAGTCAGTTAGTGGCAGTTGGATGCAGCAGATAGCAGATGTGTCAAAGGGAGAGAGGACAGTAAGAACTTTAGAAATACTAACAGTAAGAAGGCCCAGTAAAAATAACACAGGGAAGTTTGGGTCAGGTGTGACCAGATTGTGAACAACATCAGTATAGCAAAGGAAGAATCTGTGTAGATGGAGGGGGAGATTCCTGTCCCACAGGCATGCGGCCGAAGGCAGACTATTGCTTTGAGCTATACGTCCTGAATAGACTAAACAAGATAAAACTCAGTAAACTGTTCGGTTTATGCAAAGAAAAAAGTGTGACGATATGGTACCACTTCTCTATGTACACCATGTTCCATCTATATAAATGGATGAATAGGTCTATTTACATGTGTCAATAAATATTTCTAAATGTTTTTAGAGATTTCCAAGCTGCTCCATTGAATGATAACCACATTGATGACAAGTGTTGTGAGGCATAGATACATTTACTGTAAATATTTTTCAGAAAACAATGCTTTATTCTCTGCAAACTTCATGTTTTGAAACTTACTAAACAGTTTCCCCTTGGCTTGGGTTTAACGAGACAAATTACACAAGAGCAA
>JAODAL010085367.1:0-10613 GCA_025379985.1 Phyllomedusa bahiana
TGCCCACCCGATAGGTTGCTGACATACGTTTTCTGTTAGTATGCTTGCAGAGCAAATAGTCTGGGTCTGGTTTTCACAGGAGCAGTCATAGAGCTGGGTGGGTGACTGCTCCCACATCTTCAGGGTTCCAGGCCAGATTTTGTGTTGCTGTATGTAAGCCTGGAGATCAGGTGGGTGAGGGGAGTGATTGATTGTCTGTGATGCTGGGAGAGTTCTGAGGTGTGCTGCAGAGATCCCAGGAACAGACTACACGCCAGTCTCAGCTGGAGACAAGGAAGCCGGGAGGCTTATCGGGACACAGGACGGCAAGTGTCCCACACGGACTGTGTAAGACTATTTTGTTTCCTTCGTTTTTGGCTGAAGTTAAGCCCACGTTTATGTTGCTGTCTGTTTAAAGGCTGAAATAAACGCCTGTTTGCCTGAACAGATTTAAAGATTGGTCCTGTCTCACCATACCACCGAGCTGATCCCTTACAGTGGCTACAGTAGCAATTCATTTGCCAGTAATCTCTACATCAGTGGATCACTGTGAATTTTAGGTTAGATCCATGACAATTCTCTTATCAGCTGATTTTGAAACAGGGTTGTCATGCCGTGACCGCCCCTTTAAAGATATTTTATATAAGACATTTGGTATAGGGTAACTGTAACATTATACACATGATGAGATTGTTACAATGTATCCCTTCTACACAATGCTCTGCAAGCTAAACACAACAGCAGCACATATCTCTGCCTTGTCTGGGGCTCCAGACTGATACATTGAAAGAAGCCAATCAGCTCTGAAGCACTATATCATAAAATGAGTCTCTAAATGGAACAATAATCTTTGAAATATTTCAGAAGTTTTCATTAATATCTTACTGCTCCATCTGTGTGAATCTTAAAGGGGTTGTCTCACTACAAGAATTGCTGCTTTTTATGTTAAAGATCTTGCAAAAACAAGTCACTTTGCAATATGTGTCCATTAACAGTGTCCTACCTGTTCCTAGATATCCCCTCTTGTATGGGCTGCATCAGCTCCTCTGGTCGCTATAGCTACAGACCTGTTCAATCTACCCTGATAGGCTGCCAGCACTGGTTGCTATAGCTACAGACCTGGCTTCTACTGCAGCCTAGTAGAAGCCAGTAAACACGCCCCTGAATTCAAAATTAAACCAAGAAAACAAAACGATTCAATGTAGTGAGACAACCCCTTTAAAGATTCCTCTTCCAAGAGCCAGTTCACTGTGGGAGAAATGTAGATTACATAGCGTCCAGTATGGCTGCAGTTTTCACTCTTGGCATGAATTTGGGGTCCATCATCATGTGAGATGTCTCGTTCTCTCATTTCTAGGCTTCCAGAAGTACAATTTTTTCCTATAGCTTGCCTAATGTTGAACTCCCAGCCTAAAGTTTTGGAACTTGCAAAGGTAAGAAAAATTCTGCACTCTGTTGGCCCCTGCTCCTATGTTCTGCATCTGGATAACATAAGATTATTGGACGCTTATAACATACTTGCCAGTATTTTTCATCCTCAATATTTTAAAGCTTTACCCCCGATCTGCCCTGGAACATAGTCACATAGTAAATAAGGTTGAAAAATGACACAGGTCCATCAAGTTTATCCTATAATCCTACAGTATTGATCTAGTGGCAAAAAGCTCTTTGAGGCAGATGTAAGATGCCCCATAGTAGAAAAAAAAATGTGTTCCCAACATCAAATATAAATTGCCAGGTAAAGGTCAGTAAAGTTAATTGTAGCCAGGGGTGCCAATAGGGCACTACAGGCAGTACTCCTGTCAGGGGCCCTGATCAAAAAGGGCAATACACTACGTGGAAATCCCTAAAGAAGCATTTATGCTATCTATCATACATGAAAAAACTTTGAGACTCTCGGTTCACATATTTTGATCAAAAGATTTTAAGCTGGCCCACGACTTTCAACGTGATCTCAAAATCGGGCAGTCCTATCCTATCTTTACCTCTCAATCGAGCCAATCAGGCCTCCCGCTGGGTCAACCGACCTCCATTATTCAGAGAGAAAAAATAAAAAACACCCAACTTGCAAGCTGTCCCTCTTATGACAGCCCGTGAGAGTGGGCGGGGACAGAAACCCAAAATGGAAGCACCCCTTCCTTCCCATATAGGTTAAAATCAATGTACACCAAGTATAACGTATGTTTCTGCACACAAAACATTTCTGAAAAAACGTATGCAAACCCGATTTTGAGATCACGTTGAAAGTCGTGGGCAGCTTAAACATCTTTTGATCAAAATATGTGAACCGAGAGTCTCAAAGTTTTTTCACTAATCAAAAAGGGGCCCACTGATATGTTAAAAATAGGAGCCAGTAATGGGTGGGGGCCCCATTTGATTTGGCTGTATGGGGCCAGGAAACAGTTAATAGATGACTGATGGCAGCGCTGATTGTAGCAGCCAGTGTCAGGCAGCAGCTGCCAAAGATAATAGGATGATGGTGTGTATTAAAAGGGGCATAGATGCACATGATGAGAACATTATTCTCCCATTATACAAGTCACTGGTCAGACCACACATGGAATATTGGGGCAGATTTATCAGTAGTGTCTTACTTTTAGACAGTGTAAAGTTAGACTAGACAGCCTTACAATGCACCACGTGTATCATAGTGTTGATAAATCTGGCGCAGGTTAGAACTGTCTAGTCTAACTTTGTAACACAATTAAGTTGGCTTACTTTTACGCCAGAAACTGTGACAAAATTCTGTCACATTTAAGTCACGCCCCTTTTTACGAAGCCCCACCCTTTTGTCGGACGAGGCGCAGAAGCGCCTGAAACTGTCTAAAACACATAGAAAATGTGGCGAAAAGCTGGTTTTGGTGCAAATTAAGACAGAATTCTGGCGCAACTGCCTTGATAAATCTACCCCATTGTGTACAGTTTTGGGCACTAGTTCACAGGAAAGACATTGTAGAGCTTGAACAGGTTCAAAGGCGGCAACAAAAATAATAAAAGGACTGGGTGGACTACAATACCCAGAAAGATTAGCAAGATTAGGGTTATTTAGTTTAGATAAAAGACGGCTTCGGGGGGACATAATAAATATGTATAAATACATCAGGGGTCAATATACAGATCTCTCCCAAGATTTATTTATACACAGGGCTGTATCTAGAACAAGGGGGCGTCCTCTACATCAAAAGGAAAGAAGGTTTCTACATAAACATAGAAAGGGATTCTTTACTGTAAGGTTTTGTCTACACAGCAATGTTAAAATGTCGTCCAAAATCCAATGACATTTTAACATCGCTGGACCACGGCTTTTGGTGCAGATTTGTGCTACAAACTGTGGTCGGTTTTTGGATTTGCCATCGGTCCCGTACATTGAATGTACGGCAATTCTGTGGAAGATCCAACAGGTTTGAAAATCTGCTGGAATCTGGAATCTACAGCACAGATTTTTCATTGCAGTCTACACAGCGCTGGGTGCAGATTTTCATTGGATTCAGTATATACAGACGAGAATCTAGTGCTGTGTATACAAAGCCTAAGAGCAGTGAGACTGTGGAACTCTCTGCCAGGAGAACTTGTTATGGTGAATTCACTAACAGAGTTCAAAAAGGGTTTGGATGCATTTCTGGATGTAATAATATAACAAGTTAAGGGCCGTTCACACGGCTTATTTCAGGGACGGATTGCAGCCGTATTGCGCGCCGTACTGCTCTGCAATACGGCTGGAATCCGTCCCAGCCATTACGGTAATCCACAGGTCACATAGAGAACTATGAATTCAGTCGCTCCTACCCGCTCGGCGAATCCACCGGGCGGGGAGAAAGTGACATGCACATTATCCCGGCGGGATACGTGCCGTGGATAATGAAAGTCTATGGGGCCAGCGAGCAGCGCCCCTGCCCCGCCCCTTATTCAAGCCATATTGCCGGCGGGATCCGTCCCGCAATTACGGCTTGAATAAGCCGTGTGAATCGGGCCTTATAGTGACCGGGATTCTGGAGAAGGGTCTGGATACATTTCTAGAGAGTAATAATAGAACAAGTTATAGTGACCAGGATTCTGGAGAAGGGTCTGGATACATTTCTAGAGTAATAATATAACAAGTTATAGTGACCAGGATTCTGGAGAAGGGTCTGGATACATTTCTAGATGTAATAATAGAACAAGTTATAGTGACCAGGATTCTGGAGAAGGGTCTGGATACATTTCTGGATGTCATAATATAACAAGTTACAGTAACCGAGATTCTGGAGAAAGGTCGCTGATCCAGGGATTTATTCTCATTGCCAGATTGGAGTCCGGGAGGAATTTTCCCCTAAAATGAGACGTCAGTTGCCCCATAGTAGAATAAAAAAATTGTTCCCAACTTCAAATATAAAATGCCAGGAAAAGGTCAGTAAACCTAATTGTAGCCAGGGGTGCCAATAGGGCAGTATATATTCTCATTGCCAGATTGGAGTCCGGGAGGAATTTTCTCCTAAAATGAGGACAATTGCCTTCTACCTCATGTTTTTTTTTGCCTTCCTCTGGCTCAAAATTATAGGAAAATAAGCTGAACTGGATGGACGTCTATCTTTTTTCGACCTTACAAACTATGTAACCTCATATCAGACTTCAAAGGGAAGGGGCTTAACCAAGTATATCTGAAAGCTGGTGCCTCTCTAATGTTGGGCACCCACATTATAAAACCTTCAACTATGGGATACGTTTGCATGAGCCCCATTTGCACAGAGCTCCATATAAGAGCTGATATAACAGTCATGTATTAATTTTATTCAATGATGTCATTTTTTTCTCAGAGATGTGGGTTTACTTCAATCAGGAAATGCATGGGAAAATGTGCAGTGAGAACATCCGACGTTCCAGAAGAACATGGCCACAGAAGCCAAAGAACTACTAGTGACACTGTGATCCTGATATTTCTAAAAACTTGCAAATTAGCAATGCAGCAGCTGATCAAAGCTGCAACTCCTAGCATGCCCCGACAGCAATACATCCTATCTATAACCTACAATTATCCCAATAAGACAACACAAGGTGGATAATGAGAACATGAGGTATGGTGCCTGTCATCAAACCAAATATTGTCTTACAAGATGAAACATGAAGAGCAACACGGATTCTGCATCCTGAGGAGCAAAATAAGGATGAGTGAGCACTGCACCCTGCCGCGCTGTTGTGGTGAATACAGAGGATCGCTGGTTTTTGAAACTTTTACGTATTCAGTTTTCTATCTAGTGTTAGAATTTTTTTTACAAATAAATCAGTGACAAATTTGAAAATATGAAACATGATTATATACTGTATCATGAAAAAGTGTCGTGTCTCATAAACCAAAGTTTCTACATACAATGTTGTTCCCCCTGCAGCACATGACGAATAATACCCAGCACACCCTTTTTTTTTTATTAATCTCATACACCTATTTATTGAATGATTTCTCTTTCGTAGGATGTAATTTCAGCATCGGAATATTTGTACAAAATGAAATGTAATTTTTTTCCCTCATTTTGATAAATGATTTGTTCTTTATAAATAAAAAAAGTGACAATCAAAATGTCTGTACGGAATTTAAAGGGGGTTATCTCACTACACTTATTCATCTGATTCATCTCATTCACGCTATGTAATCTACATTTCTCCCACAGTGAACTGGCTCTTGGAAGAGGAATCCTTAAAGGGGTTGTCTCACTACAATGAATCGTCCTGTTTTCTTGGTTTCATTTTGAATTCAGGGGCATGTTTACTGGCTTCTACAAGGCTGCAGTAGAAGCCAGGTCTGTAGCTATAGCAACCAGCGCTGGCAGCCTATCATGAGAGATCAAACAGATCTGTAGCTATAGCAACCAGTGTTGCCGACTATCATGAGAGATAGAACAGGTCTGTAGCTATAGTGACCTGAGGAGCTGATGCAGCCCATACAAGAGGGGATATCTAGGAATAGGTAGGACACTGTTAATGGACAAATATTACAAAGTGACTTGTTTTTGCAAGATCTTTAACATAAAAAGCAATCTTTGTAGTAATATTGGATAAAGAGATACACCGACCGGCACCAGGAGGACACTGCAGCGTAGTATTTTCACTTTTACCCGTGATAGAGGTATATCCGGACAATCTCCAAATGTAGCCTTAGAAAGCGTGCTCTGCCCAAGTAGTGAGATATCCAGAAGATCCAATATTACAAAGGTGAAGTAAAGGCGGTACTCACTTGTTAAGATAACAGACTTCTTTATTCCAACTGCAGCATAAAATCAGGACGGATGGCCCAGCAACGCCAACGACCGTTTCGCGCTATTCAGCGCTTTGTCAAGGCATAATCGGAAGTGACGACATCACGTCTTATAACCCCCTCCCTCCCGGACGCAACCGGTTACAAAAAACAACAACAGCAACACAGTGTCAACATGGCATACATTACAGAGGATATATGAAACATGTTACAAGAAGGAGGAAAGGTCGTTCCTATCATTAAGACCTAATACACCTAATGCTTCGGTGCGCAAAATCCACTGCGCTTCAGCCCGAAGCAGTCTCGTATGCCGATCCACTCCACCTCCCATATATCCAATCCTTTGTATGCCTGCAAATGTAACCACAGAGGCATCATTGTTATGTACTTCATTTAAATGTGATAAAAATCGCGGAGCACCTTTTTGTGTCTTAATAGAGTATAAGTGTTCACGAATGCGTATGAACAGGGGTCGAATTGTCTTGCCTATGTAAAATAAACCGCAAGTGCACCACATCACGTACACCAAGTACTTTGTACGACAAGTTATTAGATCTTTAACTTCATGTAATATGCCCCCCATTTTAATTACCTTTCCTGTAATCATTTTGTCACAAAAGGAACACATCCCACATCTATGATTACCTATTGGGGAAGACTCAGTCAACCAATTTGTGGTTCTTATGTTTTTCAATCTACCTTGTACTAATTCATCCCGTAAATTCCGGCATCTCCGGAAAGTGACAATAGGGGGCAGTTTTGTTTTTGGTTCTAAATCAACATCACCCATAAGGATATGCCAGTTTTTCCTTATGGCACTCCTAATTACGTCTGCCATATTACTGTACTGGAAAGAAAAGACAGATCGATCATTTTTTTGTTTATATTTTTGTCTTTTAAAAACTATCTCATGACGTTCTTGATTGATTGCCTGAGAGAATGCTTGTGATATAAGGTCTACACTATATCCTCTGTTTTTTAATCTCTCTGATAGATCTAAAGCTTGTTCTAAAAAATCATGATATGTGCTATTATTACGTCTCAACCTTAGGAACTGTCCATATGGTAAGGAACGTTTTACATGATTAGGGTGAAAGCTTCCAAAGTGCAGTAATGAATTGACCGCAGTTGGTTTTCGATAACCTTTTGTTATTATGCTATCTCCAGAGATACTAATTTCAACATCTAGGAAGATCACCGTTTTATTACCAAAATTTGACGTAAACTCCATATTAACGTTATTCTTATTGATATATTGCATAAATTCACCAAACTGTTCCTCTGAACCTGACCAAACCACCAGAACGTCGTCTATGAATCTTGTCCAATATGCGATATATTTAATAAATGGATTTTTGACATTATAGATGTAGTTTTCTTCCCAAAAGGCTAAGAACAAATTAGCAAAAGTGGGCGCGACCGGCGTACCCATCGCCGTGCCCGTCTTTTGCGCATACCATACATTATTGAATTGAATTCAATAATGTATGGTATGCGCAAAAGACGGGCACGGCGATGGGTACGCCGGTCGCGCCCACTTTTGCGAATTTGTTCTTAGCCTTTTGGGAAGAAAACTACATCTATAATGTCAAAAATCCATTTATTAAATATATCGCATATTGGACAAGATTTATAGACGACGTTCTGGTGGTTTGGTCAGGTTCAGAGGAACAGTTTGGCGAATTTATGCAATATATTAATAAGAACAACGTTAATATGGAGTTTACGTCAAATTTTGGTAATAAAACGGTGATCTTCCTAGATGTTGAAATTAGTATCTCTGGAGATAGCATAATAACAAAAGGTTATCGAAAACCAACTGCGGTCAATTCATTACTGCACTTTGGAAGCTTTCACCCTAATCATGTAAAACGTTCTTTACCATACGGACAGTTCCTAAGGTTGAGACGTAATAATAGCACATATCATGATTTTTTAGAACAAGCTTTAGATCTATCAGAGAGATTAAAAAACAGAGGATATAGTGTAGACCTTATATCACAAGCATTCTCTCAGGCAATCAATCAAGAACGTCATGAGATAGTTTTTAAAAGACAAAAATATAAACAACAAAAAAATGATCGATCTGTCTTTTCTTTCCAGTACAGTAATATGGCAGACGTAATTAGGAGTGCCATAAGGAAAAACTGGCATATCCTTATGGGTGATGTTGATTTAGAACCAAAAACAAAACTGCCCCCTATTGTCACTTTCGGAGATGCCGGAATTTACGGGATGAATTAGTACAAGGTAAGATTTGAAAAACATAAGAACCACAAATTGGTTGACTGAGTCTTCCCCAATAGGTAATCATAATTGTGGGACGTGTTCCTTTTGTGACAAAATGATTACAGGAAAGGTAATTAAAATGGGGGGCATATTACATGAAGTTAAAGATCTAATAACTTGTCATACAAAGTACTTGGTGTACGTGATGTGATGCACTTGCGGTCTATTTTACATAGGCAAGACAATTCGACCCCTGTTCATACGCATTCGTGAACACTTATACTCTATTAAGACACAAAAAGGTGCTCCGCGATTTTTATCACATTTAAATGAAGTACATAACAATGATGCCTCTGTGGTTACATTTGCAGGCATACAAAGGATTGGATATATGGGAGGTGGAGTGGATCGGCATACGAGACTGCTTCGGGCTGAAGCGCAGTGGATTTTGCGCACCGAAGCATTAGGTGTATTAGGTCTTAATGATAGGAACGACCTTTCCTCCTTCTTGTAATATGTTTCATATATCCTCTGTAAATGTATGCCATGTTGACACTGTGTTGCTGTTGTTGTTTTTTGTAACCGGTTGCGTCCGGTAGGGAGGGGGTTATAAGACGTGATGTCGTCACTTCCGATTATGCCTTGACAAAGCGCTGAATAGCGCGAAACGGTCGTTGGCGTTGCTGGGCCATCCGTCCTGATTTTATGCTGCAGTTGGAATAAAGAAGTCTGTTATGTTAACAAGTGAGTGCCGCCTTTGCTTCACCTTTGTAATATTGAATCTTTGTAGTAAGACAACCCCTGTAAGCTTCACATTTACCAATACTCCATCGTCAGATGTCAGATTATCAACATGCTATTATATTTGATGAGTATACATCTACACACAACTGCGGACTTCCCAACATTTAAATCCCCAAATGTTGCAACATTACAAGGCACCTTTCTTCCTTACACCCATTAGGCCTGCCAGGAAGTATCACTTTCGGTCACTACTTTAGAGGCATGTTCAATAAAGGGAATGTGTCATCAAAAAATGAGTCCTTTTTTAAGTCCCATTTTTATGTTAAACACATTTTTTAATAATCTTTGGTGTGTTTCTTTTAAATTTTTCATATCACTTTCAATATCTTTTAATAATTCTTAAGTCCTGCAGTTTTCACTTTGGCCACTAGGCCTTGCTTGCACTGCTTTAACAGCAGTCAGAGAGATGCTTTACAGTAGCTTCAAGCACATAGGAGACTTAAGACTGACTCATTCCCATTCATTTCTATAGGAGAGTTTTCTAGTCCTGCTCTATGACCTGGAAAGAAATCAGTGTGCAGGGAGGTGAAAGGGTGAACTGTGACTATGTCTTCTTGTGACTGGTGGATCCTGTGTTATCTATTCACACTGTTGTCTCCTTTCAGTTTGACCCTCTTTGTGCTGATAATAAGCAGACAACTGAGAATCTTTCTGTATAGGACAGGAAGTGTCAGACAATTATTAGGCTTAGTGGCCAAAGTGAAAACTGCAGGACTTAAGAATTACTAAAATATATTGAAAGTGATATGGAAAATTAAAAAAAATATATATAACCAAAAATTCTTAAAAAATGTGTTGAACATAAAAATGTGAGTTAAACAATAAGTAATTTTTTTATGACACATTCCCTTTAAGTTGAAAAGTATACATATATATCTATGCATATACAGTATGTACTTTTCTGATATTTTCCAAATGTTTTGAAACATCTGGGAAACTTCCAGAAAAAAAGGGGAAGAGATGGCAAATCTACGGGTACTAGCACCTGTATGTCATGAATTGCCCCGTGTTGAGGCACCATACAGGTTGATCATGATGATCAAGCAAGCACATAAACTGAGCCCATGTGATCAACATCAGAGAAACATCCAATCTCAGCTGTTTACCCATTAAATACCACAGTCAATATCAACCAGGGAGGAGGATCCCTCTGTCCATCTGCGCCCCATTTTGTGATTGAAGGGTGCTAATGAGTTTCTAGGGCAACTGGCGATCTAGCAAAGGCAGGTCTGCAACAGAGTTGAGCCTATTAGGTTCTAACTTGACCTAATAAATAGCAATCAAATGATCATTGCTTCAAGTCGTCTAATGGGACTTAAGCTGACAGAACTTAATATATATATATACCCTCACTCCCCTAAAAAAAAAAAAAAAT
>JAODAL010085368.1:0-10612 GCA_025379985.1 Phyllomedusa bahiana
TTTTAAATTTCTGTGAAATATCAAAAGGGGTTATCAAATTTTTCTAAATAGTGGGTAAATACGTTAAGGGTCTAGTTTCTCAGAGGGTGTAAAACTTAGGGGGTATCTAACATGAAAGGCCCCTAAAAAGCCACTAAAAACGGAGTGGTCCCAAAAAAAAAAGGGTATATTCCCCAAATTTTTTCTTGAAAATGGAGAAATTACTACTAAAATTTCTAAGCCCCCTAATGTTTTTAAAAAAAAAAAAAGATTTTTAAAAAAAATTAATGCCAACCTATAGGGACAAAAAGGGTTGATCTAGTTTAAAAAACAATTTTGGGGGAAAAATTTACCCTTCTTCCCACCAAAAATTTTGCAATTTTTCCAAAATCCCCAAATTTTTTTCAAAATTTTCATGAAATTTTGAAAAATTTTTCCAAAAACCCAAACAATTGTATGGAAAAAAATTTTTTACTAATTTAAAAACACAATGTGCCCACGAAAAAAACAATCTCTGAATCAATAAATTTGGGTTAAAAGTGTCAAAAATTTATTCTCACATAAAGTGACATATCCAGATTTAAAAATTTAGGGCTGTGTCAGGAAGGTAAAAACCCAGGCTGGGCCCTTTAAAAGGGGTTAAGGAAGGGCAGTTTCTTAGATAGAGTTTTTAATGAGAGCGCCTAAAAATACAACCCCCTAAAAAGGCCTTTCAGAACTGGACTAAATCCCTTAAAAAAACAACAAACTTATAAACCCATTTATAAATTTATAACCCCCTTTAAAAGTCATAAAAAATTTAAAAAAATTTTAAAAAAATGATCCCCAACGAAAGGAAAGACTTATGGTAATGCTAGTTATAAACTTTTTTGTTTGGTATTACAGTTTTTCTTTAGCCCAAAAAATTCTTTATGAACTTTAAAGCACAATGTGTCAAAGAAAACAACCTCATAACCCGCATAAAAAGGGTTTTAAAGTATCAAACCCCTTTATTCCCATAAAAATGGAACATGTCAGTTTTAAAAAAATGGACGTTCTGTCAGGATGGTCAAAACTGGCTGCAGCAGAATGGGGATAAGCAACTGATTGGGTGTGCATGTCTAAATGACAGTAGTGAGAGACTGTGTAGTAACACTTTAACCCCTTAACCCGAACGCCGGGAAAAGTATTTAAGGGCCCAGAACTTTTTTTTTTATTTTTTGCCCCCCTTGCATTTAAAACATTTGTAACTTTTTTTTTTTTTCAATGACCAGTTGGATGGGGGCCCCCTTTTTTAAATTGGGAAAAGATTTTCTTTATGGGGAATAGTTTAAGTTCATTTAAATAAATAATTGCAGTTTTTTTTTTTTTTTTTTTTAAAATTTTTTTTTTTTTTAAAAACCTTCACATTTCACACTTAAAAATGTGTTAAAATAATTCTACAGCTTTATTACGGTCATGGGGATACCAAAAATGTGTAGGGTTTTTTGTGTGTGATGAATCAAAATTTATTTTTTATTTTTTAATTTTTTTTTTAGACTTTTTTTTTTTTTTTTTATTTTTTTTTTTTTCCTAAATCCCATAAAGGGGAAATTTTTTAAACATTTTTTTTTTTTTTTTTTTTACATTTTAAAGTAATGAAATTAGCATATTCAAATTTTCCCTAAAAAATTTAAATAATCGTGCCCGGGCCTAACACAGGCATGATCAGGACAGCACACAGTGCGTCCGGGCCCACTGGTTTTTTACACAACAGCTCTGGGGCCATTCTGGGCCCCCAGGGCTGACTGGGGCAGCCTTTCCCCCCGGGCCCCTGTTGGGCCCACCGGGTTTCTGATCCCCCGACAGAGCGGGGAAAAACCCTTTGATTGCGCTGCGGAAAACGCACCGCCGCAATAAAAGATTAAAGCACCGGGTTAGGGAGGTTTTTCCGCCCCCCGGGCTAAAAAAGAGAGGCTCTGGGATCAAGGGCGTGCGGTACAGCCCCATCCTACGCAGCTGGGGCGCCCGGACTGAAAAAATTTTCAAGTCTGCACGACGTCTAAAAAACGTTTTTTGAAAGACGAACGACCCCCACCAGCCGTCTTCTAAAGTCGGGGGGCGTTTTAAGGAGTTAAAGCTAACAAATGGGGTAAAGCAGCAAACTTATCCCTTATTTTTTACATAAGTCCTGCCACTCAAAATATAGATTTAAAAGTGGGGCTCACTGTCATCTGTCAGTCAGGGCTTTTTTTATTCTTCACCCTTCTGGTTCAAAACCCCAATCACCAGGGGAAGCGAAACTTTTTCCTTTTTGTCTTTGACAGGACAAAAAAAAAGTTGCTAAGGCTACCAGTGTTTAGGTTTTATTACATATCTTTTTTTTTATATTCTAGGGAAATTTCAAGCTGCGGATCGGCCCGGAAAATTAAATAAAAACCACAAAAACTTTTGGGGAAACCCTTTCGGGATATAAAAACCTACGTGGAGTAGAAAGGATGTATAAACCCCTTGTTCATCATGGCTTTAGGTACACCCCACACAAGTTTGTAAAAAGTCTCAGTACACACCCTTTGCACAATTCTTTCAAAGTAACAAAAAAGCGGGCAGATGAACTATTTTTTTTTCTGGTAAAAGTCAAAACACCTTAAGGAAAACCCCTGAGGCCCCCCCAATTATAGTCAATAGGGTCCTTCGGGAAAATTGTTGGGGTTTTGACACGTATCTAATCCGGCACCACCATTACATACAATTTTCCATTTATATGAAGGAAAAGAAAACCCTTGACGCAAATGCAAATGTGAATCAGGCCTCAGCAGTAGATATTATGATTGCATACTTTCGTTTTCTAAAAATGCTTTTTTCTTCAGATGATTGGGGTGTTCTGCATTTGGGTTCCTTTCCCCGGATAACAGTGGGAACATTGTAGTAATTTATGTTCTTGCAGGAAGTCAGTTAACTACTCTACCTAAGCTGCTTGAAATCTACAAAGATAAAAGCTATTTCCCTCCAATGTTCTTGTATTTCCTGTGCCTCAGCACAGTTTTCAGCAAATTTTACAGGGACTTTAATTTGAAAAAATTTCAAGTTACCTTTTTCTTTTTTTTTATTTTAATATTTCTTAAAATTGAAAATATTAAGTAGTTTTTCTTGTTGCTAGGATTGACCTGGCCGTTTGTCAAAAACATTTTTTTGGTTCCCCGGTTTTAAATTTGGGCCCCTCTGCTGGGGGCCCTTTATTTCTGAAATTTAAAAAAATTTTTAAAAGGGAAATAAATTTTGTACATCTCTAAGAAACACAACCTAAACAGACATAATTTAGAATTGTAACCCATTGATCATATAATAATACTTCTCAACTTAATGTTTTGGTATAAAGTCACATAACATGTTTTTGGGGGGGGGGGGGGGGGGGGGGGGGGGGGTTTTTTTTTACTTTTTCCCTTCCCGAAATTCTTCCCTCTGTTTAGCATTTTTCCTGCAGTCACATTTCCCCTTTTGGCCCAGTTTACATCTGCATTGGAAGTTCTGTTCAGAGTCTCCAGCCCATGTCAAAAATGGCAAAAAAAATAGCACAGCATACAGCACTATTTTTTTTCTGTTTAAAATGGCAGCCACAAACAGAAACCCTTCTGATCCCATTGGAGTCAATGTGGTCCATTGGGTGCTGTTGGTGCCCATCACTTAACGGACCCAGGGCCACCTCTGCTATAGAGATTGTGAACCCGGGTGTGAACCCGGCCTTTTCAAAGTCATCCAAATTCCCCAATTTTCCCCCCTACCGCCCGGGCAGGGGTGTAAGGGCTAGGGCCCGAAAAACTGGAAACTGCTGCAGGGGTGAAAAGTCCCCAAAAGGGCAAGGGGGCCCCCCCGGGGTTTACACATCAGGAAGCTGCAGATGAGGACCCGGGGGCTTTGGACCCACCACAGGAAAAAGGGACAGCACGAGAACACGAACTCCGCCAGTTGGCACTGCACGGGGACACGAACGCCGCCAGTTGGCACTGCACGGGGACACGAACGCCGCCAGTTGGCACTGCACGGGGACACGAACGCCGCCAGTTGGCACTGCACGGGGACACGAACGCCGCCAGTTGGCAGTGCACGGGGACACAACGGCCCCCCGTTGGGACTGCACGGGGGCAAAGAACGCCGCCAGTTGGCCCCCTGCACGGGGACACGAAAGCCGCCCGTTGGCACTGGGAAAGGGGAAAACAACAAACAAGGGGCCAGAGGGTTGAGGGAGTGCAGCAGGGCCCTTTCCCAACAACAAACCCAAAACTCAAACAAAAATTGTTTTTTTTGGGGGTCCTTTAAAGGATTTAGCAGAAGAGGGTAGGCTACACCTGGACCCAGCCCAGTTTGGTATTAAAGGGGTTGTCCACTACAAGATTTGTTTTTTTTGTTTTTAAAAATCTTTCCAAAAAAAAAGTCACTTTTGAATATAAATTTCCCTTAGCAATCCCTAAACCCATTCTGAGATAACCCCCCCTTGTAAAGGGCTTTCTCAGCTCTTCAGGTTTGGGTATAGGGTACAGACCTGTTTTACCTATCTTGATAGGCTCCAGCATGGTTTCTTAACTACAGACAAGGCTTTTAACCAGGGAAATGGAAGCCCGTAAAAAACACCTCTGAAATTTAAAGTGAAACCAAGAAAACAGATTAGATAAATGGAATCAATTAAATGAACAACCCCTCTAACCGTTGCAATGATGAACAGCAGAACAAATTCCAACCTCCCCGGATTGAAAAACCAGTTTCACGGAGGCAGAGGGGTTTGCAATCGGGCAGAAACATTTTCAATTTCAGTCCTTTCAGGAATTCTCTTATAGACCTGCGGGGAAAAAGGATCCCCGTTCCTCAAGGTCCAAGTGGCCACCCACCAAGCCAGAAACTTCCTGGTGTTTTCGTTCTAAAACCTCCAAACAACCCTCGGCCAAGGCTTTCTTGTCATGAGGGTCTTCCTCCACCAGAAGGTTCTGCTTGATTTAAAGGGGCCGCCTCCCCAAACCCAGGGATGGCAGGTCAGCGACATCTGGGGCCCGGAAGTCCCTCTTATATTAAAAAATCTACTTAAAAATCCAAATTTCCCTCAGCTGTTTTTTTTTTCCTTCTTTTCCGCCCTTCTCTCCTGTCTGGGCGTTAGTTTTTTGGGTTTTTTTCAGGCTCATCTGTTCTAAAGCGGGTTTTTGAGGGTTTCCCATTGGGGGTTTTTCCCCCGTTCGGTAAAATTTCGGCTTTTTGGAGCAAAAACCCAAATTTTTTTTTCTGCCATACACATCAGGGACACTTACCTGCACGGGCCTTATCACCCCCGTCCCCCCCAACGTTTTCTTAGTTTAGCCGGGGGTTTTAAAATGCATTTCCAATTTGTGACTGGGCCATTTTGGTCCGGGGCAAAAGGGGCCAAGTGGCTTCACCCAAAGGGCTTTGGACCCCTTATGGCGATCTTTGCATCAGGGGGCTTCATTATCTGTTTCCTTTACCACCTTCTTTTTAAAGGGTCCGGGGTGAAAACGCCAATCTGGACAGCGTCGGGTCACCCTGGGTATCTTCTCACCCCTCTTCATTTTGTTTGGCCCCACCAAAAAATTTTTTCCTGGGCCTGCCCATGGTTTGGAAGGGCCTGGGGATGACCTAAACCATTTGGTTTTTCAACCTTTTTATGTTGCAAACCCTTCCCACACAAATTTCCCCCTATTGTGATGACCCCAACTGTAAAAAATATTTCGTTGTTACATCATAAATGTAATTTTGCTATACATACATACTACCATTAAGCCGTTGCCAACAAGACCGTCAATACCAATAATAACACTACATGAGAATCAAATGAAACTACCAGCCTAGAACCATATGCGAGCAGCACATAGTGAGTACCAATTGTACACAGGCTCTGCACACATATAATTACAGGCTCTGCACACAAGAGATTACACCGCAGTAAAAGCTAGTGACTCACATGTAACGTCTTGTATGACTGGAGTCATTCTCTTTCCCTTTTATTCTCCATCCGATCCAGACCGCCATGATGACTTCTCTCGGCCACGACTTGTCTCTGCAAAATTTGCTACACAAACATCTTAGACTCCTCACTTTTCCAGCACTTCCCTACCCATACCCCAACCCTTTCCAAACTCCCCATCCATAGCAGCCCAAATTGGAACAATGAATCACTTGTGTCCCAAACTGTAATAGTACCTCCAAACAGTTACAGTGCCCACTGATGGCTATGTGCACCCAGTTTTGGTCTTTTGTTTCCTCATATAGTAGATAAACCCCCAAAATAGCAGGTAGGTACGCCACAAATTAGGTAGGTGGATACCCCTTTTAGGCAAGTAGACTCCAATTAAGCAGGTAGGTCCTTCATTAAGTAGGTTGCCTCCCCTCCTTGGATAGGTAAATAGGTCCCCATTAGGTAGGTAAGTAAATAGCCCCCAACCCCCGTTAAGTAGATACATGGGACCCTCAGTAGGTAGGTATATAGGACAGCAATTAGGTTGGTAGGTATATAGGCTCCCTATTAGGTAGATAAATATGTAGGCCCCCCATTGGGTAGGTAGATAGGTTTACAGGCCCCCTGTTAGGTAGATATATAGGCCCCCCATTAGTTAAGCAAACATATAGGCCCCTCATTAGGTAGGTATTTAGACCCTTAATTAGTAATATGAAGTTCCCCCATTAGGTAGGCATGTATATAGGTCCTTATTGGGTATGTAGGTATATAACCCTCCATTAGGTAGGTATAAAGACCCCTGGCAGGTATATAGCCTTCCCATTAGGCAGGTATATAAGCCCCTTGTTAGGTCCCCATAAGATAAATAAATATATAGACATATAGAATCTTGTTAGGTAAAGACCCCCCCTTCCATTAGGTAGGTATATAGACCACAATTGAGAAGGCATATAAGGTCTTGTTAGGTACGTAGGTATATAGTTCTCTCACCATTAGATAGTTAGGTATATACACACTCCATTTAGGTAGGTATACAGCTCCCCTTTTTCAGTTATATATGCCTCCCTCTTTTAGTTAGGTATATATGCCCCACTCCAATTAGGTAGGTCTCTAGGCCTGCTTCATTTATATATGTCCCCCATTTAGTTAGGGACATAGCTCCCCCTTTTTTTCATTTATATATACCACCCCTCCATTTTGGTAGGTATATATCTACCCCCTTCTTCATTTATATATGCTACACTTCCATTTAGGTAGGTATATAGCTCCCCCTGCTTCATTTATATATGCCATCCCTCCATATAGGTAGGTATAGAGCTCCCCCTGCTTAATTTATATATGGCCTCCATTTAGGTAGATATAAAAACAAAAAAAATGTGCCTGTCTCTGTTCTCCCACCGTGTGGCTGAGTCTTCCAGTGCGGGGGTGACGTAATGTAATTAAGCCGCCGCCGCGTAATACCTCACTATACTACCCGGCATACTGTAGGCCCGAAGCCTACGGATGTAATCTCTTGCTGCAGGAGTGGTCAGCCGAACAGGGAATTGATGGTTCTCTGTTCTGCTCTAGCTCCCGATCCCCGGCAAATCGCCATTCGCACCCCGACGGGGTCGCGACCCCAGGTTGAGAACCGCTGATCTAGACACCACAGTCGGCCAGAGTGCATCTTTCGCCACCGAAGCTTTACAGTCGGCCGTTTCTCTTCTTCAGAAACGCTTCCCGTAAACCCTTCACACTTGCATGCAAGTTCTGGAAAGGATGGTGGCAGCCTTCCAAGCTGTGCAGTTCGCACAGTTTCATTCTTGCCTCATCCAGTGGGCTCTTCTAGCCCTTCTCGCCCTTAGGCCCTTCCATCCCAAGTTCGTATCGACCTCAGTTGGTGGCTGATGTCTCCTGTGCTGCTTCAGGGGAAGGCCTTTTTCCTCAACAGTGGCTGATCAGCACCACAGATGCCAGCACCTTGGGTAGGGAACCGTGTTTGGCTTCCGGACGACTCTGGGTCTCTGTTAACCCAAGGAATCCCGTCTACATATCAATATTCTGGAACTCAGAGCCATTTTTCTAGCCCTTTTCATTGGTCTCCTTTTTTCTAGGGTCACGCAGTTTGGATTTGGTCCAACAACACCACTACAGTGGCTTTTCTGAATCGTCAAGGTGGCACCAGGAGCCATGCGGCTTTCCTGGTGGCCTCAAGAATCCTATGCTGGCAGCATGCTCGGTTCCGTCCCTGTCAGCGATTTTCATTCCTAGAGTGGAGAACTGGATCGCTGATCTCGTCAACCAGACATCAGTAGATCCATGGGGGTAGTCTCTTTTGCCAGAGTTGTTTCAGATTCTCTGCTAAAGGTGAGGCACTCCAGACATCAATCTCTTCTCATCGCGCCTTAACCATCAGCTCCCAAATTCTCCAGGTGGACATGAATGCACTGGTTCTTCCATGGAGTCAGTTTACTCTAGTCTGCACTTCTCCCTCAAGTGCTAAAGCACCTCAAGAGCGAGGGGGTCCCGGCCATTCTCATCGGTCCAGATCTCATTGTCATGTTGGCAGTCCTGTGGCCTCTCCCTCTGCGTGTGGACCTCCTTTCCCAATTTCCTCTGTTCCACACCATTTTACCTCAGCTGCACTTGACGGCTTTGCTGTTGAAACTGCAATTCTAGAATCTCGTGGTTTTTCGGATTCGGTCACCCGGACCATGTTTTGGGTACACAAACATCAATCTCACCGTATTTATTATCGTTCCTGGAAGGAATTTTTTTTGGTCCGAGCCGCAGGGTTTTCACCCATTGGGCTGTACTACTCCGCGAGTACTATCTTCAGTTGGGTCTGGAGCAGGGCCTTGGCATTTCTCCTTGAGAGGTCAGATATCTTCCCTCTCTATTCTTTTTCAGCGCACCTTAGCCTCCTGTCCTCAGGTCAACATTTTTTGCAAGTTGTTGCCCTCTCTGTCCCACCTGTTCATAGCCCAATTGAGCTATGGGACTTAGATCTTGTTTTAAAAGCCATGCAGACTTTGCTTTTTGAATTGCTGCAGGAAGTTTCCCTCCATTTACTTACTTGGAAGACAGCCTTCCTTGTGGACATTACATCTGTCAGTCAATTGTCTGAACTGGCATCTCTCTCTTGCAGATCCCCTTTTTTGATTCTTCAAGGACAAGGTCGACCTAAGTTCCGTGGCTTTGTTTCTCCCTAAGGTGGTTTTCCTCGTTCT
This sequence comes from Phyllomedusa bahiana, assembly GCA_025379985.1. Taxonomy (NCBI): domain Eukaryota; kingdom Metazoa; phylum Chordata; class Amphibia; order Anura; family Hylidae; genus Phyllomedusa; species Phyllomedusa bahiana. The sequence goes on from JAODAL010085368.1 coordinate 9,103, forward strand.
ACCTCAATGAGAACATAGTTCTGCCCTCTTTTTGCCCCTCCCCTCCTGCTCCCTCAGGAGCAGTTTTTGTATTGTTTGGATGTTATCAGGGCAGTCAAGATCTACCTCACGACCACTGAATCTTTCAGGCACTCAGATTCTTTTTGCCGTTCCAGAGGGTCTGCATAAGGGCCTTGCAGATTCTAAGGCTACCATCGCCAGCTGGATCCGGTTTGCAATTCCGGAAGCCTACAACTCCGGGAGTGATCCTCTTCCATTCCAGGTCACCGCTCCTTCCACTTGAGCAGTCAGTGCCTCCCGAGCGTTGCGGCATCATGCTTCAGCCTCTCAGGTCTGCAAGACTGCGACCTGGACCTCTGTTAATACTTTTATTAAGTTCTACCAGCTCCATGCCTTGGCCTTGGCTGACGCAAGCCTCAGCCGTAAGATACTTCAGGCATCATTGTGCTAACTGGCTCGCATTGCTGTGAATTTTTTATTTTTTTTTCCACCCTATGGAACTGTTTTTGAACATCTTAAGGTGCTGTGTCCCCTAATGATGATATTGATGAAAAATTAAAATTTTTGTACTTACTGCAAAATTCTTTTCTTGTCCGATTCATTGGGGGACACAGATCCCTCGCTCTTTTTGTCTTATTTTATCCGATTCTAATTTTGGCATTTTTTCCTTGGAATTGGACTGTGGTTTATCTTTTCTTCAGTGGCTTTTGTACCAACTGAGTAGCCTCCTAGGGCGAGGGATTATACCCAAGGTACTGTGTCCCCCAGTGAATCAGATGAGAAAAGGATTTTATGGTAAGTACAAAAATCTGAATATTTTTAGATTGGAATATTCTATCAGGATCATCTGCTCTTGTGTTGCTGCTTTAAATTAGTAGCTAAATTTGCAGTGTCCTCACCCAACAACTAACACATTTTGTCATGAGTAGCCATGTTCATGTAGTTGTTATTATAATCTGTGGTTTTTTTCAAGTGTTTTTCTTAAAAACTTCTCTACACTCGTAAGTGAATAAATTATTGCCTTTGGTTAAATAAACAAACTATATTGGGCTATCTAAAGGTAAAAAAAAATGTTTTGCTTACAATAGTGAGAGATGAAGTGATTTCTTCCTAAATGATTTTTTTTTTTTTTTTTTAAGTGTATTTTGTTGCTCTTTTTCTTGCATTGAGTCAACAAATGACAAGTGACAGGATAAATTTCTACACGCCTCCAACGCAAAATGGCAGCCTGTGGTAAGATCTTAATTTTAGCATTATTTACTTTGAAGATAGGAAAACTTAAAAAAAAATACATAGTAATATGGTGTAGGTCCACATATTAGTTTGAAACCAGTTATCAAATATTCATCTACAGGGCTAGATGATAAAAGAACAACAGTTCTGGGCACCAGCTCATCCTGTTCCTACAACATTTTTTTTTATCTTTTTTTTTTTTTTTTTTTTTTTGCAAAGCCCGCTAAAAAATTGTAAAGTAAATTGTGGGTGGCTGTTGCCCAGGGAAAAGGGGTAG
>JAODAL010085369.1:0-10611 GCA_025379985.1 Phyllomedusa bahiana
TAGAATTAACAACTTAAGTGCTAAGGGTTTCACTAGAGAAAAGAAAGATTGTACCACAGGGTTTTGAAAAAAAAATCTATATAGACAACTGGGAGTCCCCAGGGATACCCGATAATTCAACCCAAAAAATCAATACACTGGTTTTTTGAATCGGTTCTCTTTTGGTGGGTTTTACAGTAAATAAAATGTAATTTGGATAAATTTATATCTATTATAATAACAGAATTTTTAATTTACTAGAGATGCAAAAGGGGTTTTTAGCTGCCCAAAAAGGGGCCCCCCTTTTTTTGATACATGGAAAAATAGGATGCACTAGACACTTTTGGCAGAAAAAGGGGGGTTTGCAAAATGTTCGATCTTTTTGTTGTATTTTCACCCCCAAACAATACAGCTCCTGTGGTAGGGTCACCAAGGTTTTGGGAAGGACTGACAACCCTATCTGAGGAACTTGCAGAAATTTTTGGTATCGAGCCCCCTTTCCTGACTGGCGGGAATCATGGTTGGAAAAGGGGGCCCATCAGTGTCCATTTGCTGTTTCATTCCGGGGTGGTCGCAGCAATATTGATTACTTGCGGATTGCGTTCCCCCTTTGCCGGGGATTCCCGAAGAATGGTTGATCTTCCGGAATAATACTATTATGTGAACATACCCCCCGTGAAGAACCATGGAATCTCCCAAAATGTAAAAACTTTCTGGAATTTCCCTTTTTTTTGTTTGTGAGAAAAGAATCCCACTTTTTGACACTGACCCCCCCCATAAAAAGGATAAGTACCCCATGTACCCAAGATACACTTCCAGAATTAATGGACCGGATATTGTGATTTTGGGAAACAGGGAATTGGGGTCTTTTCGGGCCGCCCTTCTCGGGGGGATGCTCCGCTTTTTCTAAGGAAGGGAAAGCAAAAGGGGAAAAAATTGGAAATCCATCAAGGGGGGATGTCAATTCAAGCAGTGGACTTCATCACAAAAGGGGGATTTGTTAAAGGGGCATTAAAAAGTATCCAATTTCCGACCTAAGGGGTTAAATTTTCTGGTAAACTTTTCCCCTTTTTTAAATTTTAAAAATGACTTGTACCCTAGAAATTTTGTTAACACAGATTTCTGGAACTTTGGGTGACAAATAAAACAATAAAAAATAATACAAATACCTCAAAAACAACTAATCATAAAGTAATAAAATGCTACCCTTTAATAAAAACCCAATAACTGTTTAAATTTTGATAAAAAAATAAAACAGTTGCCCTACAATCCAAAAGGCCATGTTCCGCCCAACTTTGTACCTAAATCAAGTGATGTGTTCTTAAATCTGATGTCAGCTTTTTGTAAATCAAAGGAAAACCCTCTTGAAGGGGGTATAAATACAGGATTTTTTAACTAATAAATTAGCATTTGGCCAGAAACTCTGTCTTCTGCCTTTTGCATCACGCCCCGGGGCCCCAACTAATCTGGCAACCACCCAAATTTAAACCGAAGGCCCCTTGAAAGACCGATTTAAACAGCATATTATCTGTACTAACATCATCTGCAAAGATACAAGGAGGTAGACTACTGTATTTATATCACCTCAGAATACGGGTTTGATTGAACAGTTCTCAATCTGGGGTATGGTCTGCGTAGAAAAAAGGGGTTTTTTTAAAGTGCTAAAAACTAAATAATAAAATCAGCCTATTTAATAGAACAATCACTCGATGTTCCACTTTAAAGTGCATGCTTTATTTTTGCACTTATGGAATAAAAATAACTAAACAATGCTTTTTCTCACTGCCCTTGGCTCACTTCCTCAAGTTCAATATAATGCTAAGAATCAATTAGTCTTTAAATTTAAATAAACGGCTTTCCCCTAACTGAATAAAAAAACAATATATGTATATACACATATCCAAAATTCCAACCCAAAAATTTCTGTCCCATATATTAAATTTTTTTTTTGAACAAATCTTAAAAAACAATTTACTGTGAATACCATTTAAAAATCAGACTATCGCTTACAAGCTTGGTTTTTTATTGCGCAAAGTTTTAACTATTTATGAAGACAGATCAGGTTTTGTTATATTTAACACAGGTTCTCTCGTTAAAATACCCTTAGCTGTTTTAGATAATTCCAAACTATAAGAAGGTAAAAGATGGAAAAATTACTACACGGGCAATCCCAAAAATATTTTCCCCTTTTAAAAACTTTTTTAAATTTAAGGTTAACCTGATTTAAAAAAAAAAAAAAACTTTCAATATGGGGGTTCACATTATCACAAATATGGGTAAACAATAGGGACCTGATGCCCCGGCTTCGCAAACCTTTTTTTTGGGGGAGTTTTAGAACAGAATTTTTTCCATTTACATATAAAAAATTTAAAAAATTTAAAAAAGGAAAATTTTTTCTGCATTTAATAATGTTGATGTATTAAAATATAAAAATTTAAAAATCCCGAAGAAAAACATCTTAAAAAAAACCAGAAAATTTAAAACAAAGCAAATTAAAAAGGTTTTTTTACTTTTAAAACATGTAAAACATAAGAAAAAAAAATAAATCGTACAACTATTAAATGGAAAGTTTAAAAATTTTAGGGCTAGGGGAAATCAAGGATGAAAAAATCAAACACTTGTTCCAAAAAATTTAAGTCATTATAGAGATTCAGAGCATCCTTATCATTTACAAAAAAAGGACATTTTAGTATCAAAGACTACGTCATTGACAGAAGGAGCAGGAAGGCAGTATTATCGCTGCTTACATCATTTATAGTGAAAGGAAGGGAAGCAATACGGTATATACCCAAAATGGAAGACACAGGGTGACACTAGTATCTGTTCCTTATATTATATTGTAGATTAAATAATGTTATTGCCGACTATGTATTGTTATTTTATATAAGAATCTACATCAGCCCACTAGAAAGACTACCACCACTCTACTTCCAATCTCATTAGTTTTAAAAATTAACAGTAGGCAAAGGCAAATAATGATTATCAAATACATTGCTGTTATGATTTTGCTTCCTTTCAAAGTTAGAGCAGTTGTTATCTCATGCTTGTTTACAGATGTTTCCTAGGCTGACAACCCCCTCTCTCTGTTTTAACAGCTCTGGCCCGGCTAGAGTCTTATCAGCAGCTTGGCAGCTTTTTTATCTTTCTTACTCACAAACTTTAATCTTTTAGAGCTTTGTAGCCTTGTGCCCAGCTGTTAAAACCCATCAATCACCAATGTCCCTCTAACAGACTCAGCTAGGAGTAGCAGAACTGAAATGTCAGTAGAACCACCAACAGCCTGAAAAGGAAGTGGGAGCCTGCAGCTGACTGTGAGGAACAAGCTTTCTGAAACAGCCAGATGGGAAACCCTTTTTAAAGGAGCATTCCCACAAGCAAGTGCTGCGGACCCAACCAATCTATAAAGTAAGCAATTTTCAAAAACTTTTTAAACCGTCCCCATTTAAATCTTTCAGTGGTGGCGAAGTGCAGCCGGACCGGAGAGGAGGTTTATTCTTTTTATACCATCCATAACTGAAACCACTGTGGGGGCGTAGCATGACGACAAAAATCAATTGAAAGTCAAAAAACCCAAAGGGTAAAGCATTTTTTTTTAATAAAAAGCATTTTTGAAAATGTTTTCTTTACAGTAATTGATCCACTAGACACTTTCGGGATGGGAATACCATTTTTAAGTTTTAAAGTAATGTTTTTTTACTTTGCTACCACTAAATGGTAAAAGATACACCCATACTGACCATACAGACTGGCTTACAACAATCTAAAGGGGCGGGCTAACAGTAATGAGCAATTTAGAAAACGACCAACACGAGCTAGAAAAATTTAAACCTGGATATTCATCGCTCACTGCCACTTATTTTTATTATTATTTATTTATTATTTATAGAGCCTTTTTTACCTGGTGTGTGTCTTTTGCTGTTTTGCCTATATTCTCTTCACCCTCAGCCTGTTAAGTCTCCTCTTGTAACAACCCAGCTTTATCTGACTACCGTTTTCCTTCCAGTCTTTCCAGCGTGACCCAAAGGGGAAAGGAGGGAAAATATTGTATGGGGGGCCAGGGAGGGTTTGATAGAGCTACTTTGCCATGTGTCTATGATATGATAGACGACATGTGTGAGACAGACAGATAGTGACTTCTTGGTATTGGCTACACAAAAGCTATTTTTTGCATACAAATTTTGTGTTTTAAAAAGGTGCATTTATTCCGAAGGCCCAGGGGGGGCCCAGATATTTCAGCTGAGGGGGCCCTGAAATTTCTGTTAGGGGTTCTTTGTAATATATATATATAATTATATAATATATATAATATATATTTATTATATTATATATATATATATATAATATAAATAAATATATAATATATATATACGCGGGGAAATTTATCTTTTGTCCCTACAGGGGCTGTAATTTTCCCTAAGGGACTGTAAATCTAAAACGGGGCTCAAAAAACCCCCTACGGGGGGGCACATACCCACCTCAGGGAGCTAAAATACTACCACGGGGATCAAATTTCCCTACCTATTTAAGGGCAACATTACCCTTATTTGCTTAAGGGGGGACACCCATACCAAGGTGGGAAAATTTGGGGGGGTATGCGATAAAGAAAAAGCGAGTTTGTTATGTGTAAATTCGAAGGAAGAGTTGGGCCGGAGAACCCCGTCATAGTGAAAAAAAGGGAAAAAAAAAGATTGAGAGAACGACGACAGATAAGAAACCCTGTGAATCCCTCATGCCCAGGAGTTTTTTTTCCTTTTTGTTTAGTTACGCCCTGGGAGGTGACCTAGCGGGTGGCTACCACTATGGTCTCAATAAAGGTGTGGGAACCGTCTTAAGAGCATTATGGGCCCCTGGGCAGCGTGCACTGGCCCCTAAAACCACTCACAAAAATATATACATTATCGATAAACTTCTTTATTGTTTTTTTCAAAAACTATTTTAAAAAAAGCCAAGGGTAGTTACCGGAGTTTTGGGTCCGTGTAATATAACTTTGGATGCGTTTTTGGGGCCCATCAGCCCATCTAGCAAGGTTTTTAAACTGCTCACAATGAAAAACACGTATCCTTTCACATGAGTATCCCGTTTGTGTTTTCTCGCTCTTCGGATCCTTTCCAAGAATTGACATTCAATTTTTGTTTCCCGTTTGATCACAACGCCCTTTTTAAAGCAATAAGGTGCGCTCCTGCTGCAGTAAAAAAGCATCCCAAAAACGCACCTACAGTTTGGAGTATTTAATCCAAATTACTTTTTTTTGATGCATTTTCTATCCCCAAAACGGATCCAAAAAACGGGTCCAAAAACCGTGGACCATGTTGGGGCCATGTGAACATACTTCTTGGTGGGTTTGGGTTAAACGACCCAAACACCATCTAACAATGAGCATGTGATTTTACACTCTCGCAATGTAAAACACACATCGGTGTTCCCCACGAATGATCTTCGATCACTCCCCACCGGGCTTTTGGGGGCCGTTCCAAAATTTCATGTGAATTCTTGGGGCCAAGCGCAGCAGAGCCTTATAATAAACATAAGGCGTCATACTGCACTCAACATGTATCCAAACACGCAGCTGCCCCTATTAAAAACTATAGGGAGCGATCCTCTGCATCCAACAAACATCCAAAACCCCCCGTCCTGTTTATCGATCAACGCAAAATTTTTGGGTGTATTTTTTGGGTCCAACATGGACCTGAAAATTAAATCCAAAAAAACCCCAGTAACATCCCCTTACGAGGGTTTTTGGGCTTTAAAACCACTGTAAACTAACGTAATCTTTTACTGATTTAAATACAAAACCATTCAGCACCCCACTTTGGATTTTTTCCCCCGGGGGGGTTTTGACAACCCCCACATTTCTAAAAACTTACAACATGTTCATTTTTCTGCTCGGTTTTTGGCAAACAGAACATGGGGTAGGGGGACACTTAATCCAAAAATCCTGGACAAATCCGTCCCACTACATACAAAAGAGACAAATAACCGGTCGAAAATCCGCCGGGGATTTTTTTTTTGCCGGAAAAACGCCCCCAATATATTTCAACTGTTCAAAAAAAAAAGAGCAGAGTGTAACAAAAGCTCCTGCGTTATCTAAAAAAAAATGCTAGTGAAAGAGGGGGAAAGGAAACCAAAGTAAAAAAGGGGAAGAGAGGTAAGAAAAGGATGGGAAAAGGGAATGAAAATCTGGGTGGGAAAAGGGAAGGAGGAATTTAGAGGTCCTTTTTATCTGCTCTCCCCCCACCATGAAGACATTATTTTTCAACTGACTGTCAAAATTAACAAATTGTATGATTTTTTTTTTTTAACTTACATCACACCTCCTGCCCTTTTCAAATATTTTGCGGGGGTCAGAATTTTTTTAAAATCTATTTATTTAAGCTTTCCTTAAAAAAAAGTAACTTTTTTTGTGCAAACATAGCTATTTGCGTTAGAATCCGACTCATAGCAGCCAGTAAAAAGTCCAAGCCACCTCACTGACCTGCACAGCATACCGGGAATATGAAGCTCTGCATTCAGCCTTTCCCTGCCGTGTCTGTGATTTAGGGCCCCCCGTTCCCTGTAATTTCACGCGAAGTTCGCAGCAGACCAGACCTCCCCCACATTTAAAAGGGAAGTTTGCTAATTTGCAGGTCTGTAAGAGGCAGCAAACCCTCAGCGGACTCTCTCTCTCCTGCAGGCTGATTACTGGAGCAGCAAGGAAGCAGAGCACGAGGGCTGCGCCCAGTGACAGCACTACAGTGCAAGGAAGAGAGGGAGAAGAAACCTGAGCTCCTGCTTCACTCAGTAGGTAGGTGCGCTTGGGGGGGCCCCTATGCCATGGGGGCCCCCGGGCAGGGCCCACCTTACCCAATGGGAAAAAACGGGCCCCGGTTTAAGTTATAAATTTATTATCGATAATGTGTATATTTAACCTGTGGTGATTTTGTTGATGGGGGGCCCCGTCACAGCTCTGCCCTGGGGCCCATAACTGTTTAAGACATTAGACTCTAGACTATGCCGAACTGACAGCCACACCAATCTAACTGTTTTCTTTACAGGCAAATCTCCACCACCTCGTTACAGTCACACCCAATTATTCTTACCTTTTTTTAAAAAAATAGTGCATAGAAGAGTGAAAAAAACAGATACATATGGAAGAGATTAGATTTTAATCTGATTTTTCTTTTAATAACTGTTTTGGCTATTTATAAATGACAAAATGAAATTAAAATAATGAAAATTCTACATTCTGGGAAATTATTAAAGTTACTCACAGTAAGCCTGAAAAGCATTCATGGGTTTTAACTTCATAGGTTTTTATGTGATATGTGGTCTCTGCTTCCATTTTCTGCTGCATACTGATAAGCTATAACAAGGTCTATAAATCACAACTGCATCTTATTACAGAAGTCATTTTGACTCATGGGACCATTTATTCCTTCACTTGTGCATCTGTAAATGTATTCTAGGATCCACTGTACACTATTAACCGTAAGAGGCACTACTAGTTAATTTGAATGACATACATATATAAACATCAGACTGCATCTTTACATGTCTATAACACCAATAGTATGCCTTGCTTTGCAAACTATATTTTAAATTAGACCCTAAGCAAAACACCTCATCAGCTCTGGGATTCAAGGTTAAAATGTTTAGGAAAACAAAGGATTGAAACAGCCTCAAGCACATGTCCAGCATTCTTATAATGCAATTACTGGAACAATAGCTTGGCCAGTGTGCCAGTTAGTGTAATGCGCTACTATTAAAATAAGGCAAACTTAAAGGGGTGTTTCACAGAGCCTGGTTTTCACAAGCAGCTTCAGGTTCTCACTTTCTGGATGGTTCTACAGCAGTGATTGACATATTATCTCTGCTATTTCTAGCTCAGCCTGTTAGAGGGACATCGTTAATAGAAGAGTTTAAACAGTATGGAATAAGGCTATACCGCTCTAAAGGGTTAAAGCTTGTCAGTAAGAAAGATAAATCTTTTCTTCTAATAAGACACAGAAGGGAGTGAGGTCATCATCAAAGCCGGGGCTTTAGAGCCCGTTAGAGTACCGAGATGTAGTTGGTAACATAAGCAAGCTTGTGTACACAAACATGAAATAAGAACTGCTCTAGATGAAAGGAAGCACAATCAGAACAGCAATGTATTTAATAATAGTCTTTATTAACCTTTGCCTCTATGATTAAAGGGAATGTGTCTTCAAAAAATGAATTATTGTTTAACTCAAATTTTAATGTTAAACACATTTTTTAGGATTTTTTTTTTTTTTTTTAATTTTCCATATCACTTTCAGTATTGTTTTAATAATTCTTAAGTCCTGCAGTTTTCACTTTGGCCACCAAGCCTAACAATCGTCTGACACTTCCTGTTCTGTTTAGAGAGCTTTTCAGCAGTGTGCTCATTATCAGTAAAAGCAGGGTCAAACTGAAAGGAGATACTTATGTGTACAGATAACACAGAATCCACCAGTCACAAGAGGAGATGTCACAGCTCCCCTCTCCCCTCCCTTCACAGTGAAAACTCTCCTAAACAAGTCTATGGGGCAGAATCTGTCTTAACGATCCTGTGTGCATGAAGCTACTGTAAAGTATCTCTCTGACTGCTGTTAAAGCAGTGCAAGCAGGAATGTCTTCCCCACAATCATATATAGACGGCCGAATAGAGAAATCTACAATCAGGAAATAAAAACAACTGAGAGGAAAAGAATATAGATCAGGGTCTTGAATTAATAAGTAAAAAAAACAAAAAAAAATTTGGGCAACAATTCCCTTTTAAAGCTAATATGTGGTGAGAATAAATTTAGCCTGAATCACATTTTTTTTTTACATAGATGTTTCTTATTTTAGTCCTTCCTTCCTTGGGTTCTTCTTCTTTTTTTGGAATCTTAGCGCAAAACTACTGTTTTACTAGTACTCCTTTCCGTAAAATGATGAAAATGTAAAAATTCCTGGGCGTTATTGGGGGAGAGAAAAAAAGGAACTTTCAGGCCTTTGAGGTGGGTTTAAGCTGTCCCCCACAGTTTTTTGATTTCGGGAATAGACTGTGACAGGGGGACCTGATAAACAGCAGAGGTGGGGGCCCGTAAAGGACACATGGGCTGTGAGAGGCCAAAATTTTTGATTGATTTAAAATACGGGGGCCGTGAAACTAAAAAAGGAATGGTCAAATAACTTTCACGGGGTTACAGGGATTTTGTAAAGAGTTTTAGAGGCTAGTGGTCTAAAGATGCTTCATGTCAAACTTTTCCAATTAGAAAAATCTTGTCAGACTGTGATACTGGCCCTTTAAGGTTTTGTTGCTGCAGCATCAGCCGGGTTTTGGGCTGGTTTTTAGTAGTAAAGTGTTTTTTTCCCAATCCCGGTAGGGGGGGGGATTTAAACCTTTTCCTTCGTCGACCCTCGTGACTGCATTTGTCCTAACAAATTCTGTTTGTGCCTGATGCAAGTTTTTCGCTGTTTTTTGGATCTTGGCACGTCTTTTTGGGTTGCTCTCCGCTGTGTCCTTTGGTATGCATATACCCGGGTGTAACAAACCCCATCTGACCATTTCTTTTTTATTGTCTGTTTGCTTTTGTTTCCTTTTTGTCAACCATTTATCTTCTGTCTATTTTTCACCCTTTATCAGGTTTCTAATCAGGAAAAAAGTTCTAGTGCAGGTCGCCATTCTCGGGGGGGGGGGGGGGGGGGTTCTCTGCCCAAACAGGGGAAGCCAGGGCGGATAGGTGGCCCTTACAAATCTGAAATGTAAACCTCGGGATACCTTGGATTTCTCTGAAGATTTCATTTTTAAATTTCTTTAGTTAATTCATGTATTGGGGATTGATTTAGCACAGCCTCTTAAAGTCTCAATTCTAGATGGGTTAGGTTTTGGATTTGACCCCGCCCAAAAAAACCTTGTTTTTTTTTTCACTTTTATCTTTCTAGTGGATTTTTTGGGGGTGCTTTGGGATCACTGTCCTGTTCACACCCGTTCCGGGGAATCTTAGCTGTTAAAATAGATGGCTTACACTAGCTTTTCATACTTTGGTAAACCCCATTCATGCTCACCAAAGACAAGGGGACCCGTTCCTGTGCCAAAACAAACCCAAATCAAATTGTCTTGACAGAGGGGTTTTAGATACTTGTGTTGATATGTTTCTTTGGGGTTTTCCAAAAATGGTGCTGTGTATAGACAAAACATTCCCTTTGGCTTATCTTCCAAAAGACATTGTTCCCGAACTTTTTAAACTCCCCCAAATTTACCTTTTTTTTTTTAGAAAAAATAGTATTGCCCCCAGTTGTTTTTAAAAAAAAGCCATACTTGTTCGCTTTTATAGTATTTTTTCTATTATACTGTCAGAACTTTACTCAAAAATACAAATGACAAAAAACAAAAAAGATCACACATCCAAAAAAAACTTTTTTAAAAAATGATGAAGGGCACTCTGAGAGGGGGCAAACAAAACAAACACAAAAAAAATGTACACACACTCACAAACACTAAAAACAAACGAGGAATGTAGATTCCAAAATAGCTCTTAGGTTTTTTTTTTTCAATTTTTTCTGACCAATGAATTTTCTGACCCTGGGGTGAGTTTGCAAAGACACCCCTCATGTTTTTAAATTTCCCCCTGTCTGAATATATTCCACTTATGAAAATCTTTCTTATTA
>JAODAL010085370.1:0-10609 GCA_025379985.1 Phyllomedusa bahiana
CCACAGGCCGCAGACCCCCCCCCCCCCCCCCACAAACGTATGGCGGTGACATATTTCCCCAGCGCAGATAAACCCCCCTTATTCGAGGGGGGTGACATATTTTCCCCACGCAGTACACCCCCCCCCCCACCCCCCCTAATCAAAAGGGGGTGACACATCCATAGGGGTTTTACATCTTTTTTTTCCCGGCGGGGGGGGCCCAGTGATTGCATGGGGGAAAAGACGACACGTCGGGCCCAGTGAGGATATGGGTAAATTCCCCCAAAATGAAGGTGAGAGAGGAGGGGGACGGGGACCGGGGGGGGGGGGAGGCGGGAGGGCGGTCCTTCCTGGGCAGAAGGCATCAAAAAGGGCAGTTGGCCGACAGGGGCGGGGAGGGGGAGGCCTGGGGTCCTGGGTCCGCCACTTGGGTTTTTACCTGGGCTCTGCCATCTTGGATTCTGAGGGTCTGGGCTCTGCATTTTGATCTGTTTGGGCCTGGGCTCCCCCATCTTGGATCTCTGAGGCTCTGGGCTCTGCCATCTTGGATCTCTGAGCCTTTGGGCTCTGCCATCTTGGATCTCTGAGGCTCTGGGCTCCGCCATCTTGGATTGGAGGGGCCCGGGCCGCCACTTGGGTCTCGGGCTCTGCCATCTGGGGGGCCTGGTCTGCCATTTGGATCTCTGAGGCTCTGGTCCCAGCTCTTCCATCTTGGATCTTGACTCGGCTTGCCATTTGGGGCTCTAGGCCTGGGCTCTCCCTCTTGTGTCTCTGAGGCTCTGGGCTCTGCCATCTGGGGTTCTGGGCTCTGCCATCTTGACTCTCTGAGGCTCTGGGCTCTGCCATCTTGGACCTCTATGGCTCTGGGGGGCCCCGTCTGCCATCTTTGGGTCTCTATGGTTCGGGTCCTGGCTTGCCATTTGGGTCTCTGAGCTCCTGGGGCCTGGGCTCTGCCCTTTTTGGATCTTTTGCCTGGGGTCCGGCTCTGCACTTGGACTCTGAGCTCTGGGCTCTGCCATCTTGGATCTCTGAGGCTCTGGGCTCTGCCATCTGAGGCTCTGGGCTCTGCCATCTGGGGTTCTAGGCTCTGCCATCTTGGATCTCTGAGGCTCTGGGCTCTGCCATCTGAGGCTCTGGGCTCTGCCATCTTGGGTCTGAGGTTTTGGGGTCCCGGGTTCTGCCATCTTGGATCTCTGGGCTCTGCCATCTTGGATCTCTGAGGCTCTGGGCTCTGCCATCTTGGATCTTGAGGGTCTGGGGGTCTCTTTGTGTTCTGAGGCTCTGGGGGCCGCCCTCTGGGTTTGGCTCTGCCCCCTTGGATCTTGGCTCCGGGGGCGCCCCTTTGGGCCTCTAGGGGCCCCGGGGTCTGCCATTTGGCCTCTGAGGCTCTGGGCTCTGCCATCTTGGACCTCTATGGCTCTGGGGTCCTGGCTCTGCCATCTTGGATCTCTATGGTTCTGGGGTCCTGGGCTCTGCCATCTTGGATCTCTATGGCTCTGGGGGTTTCCGGGTCGTCATCTGGATTCTGAGCTCGGGGTCCCGCCCTTTGGTCTTGAGGCCGGGGGTCGCCATCGAGGGCCCGGGCCCCCATCTGGGGTTCTAGGCTCTGCCATCTTGGATCTCTGAGGCTCTGGGCTCTGCCATCTGAGGCTCTGGGCTCTGCCATCTGGGGTCCCGGGCTCTGCCATCTTGGGTCTGAGGTTTTGGGGTCCCGGGTTTTGCCATCTTGGATCTCTGGCTTCCCCTTGGATCTCTGAGGGTCGGGCTCTGCCCTTTATCTCTGAGGTCTGGCTCTGCCCTCTTGGGTCCTTTAGGCTTGGCTCTCCTCTGGTTTCTGGGGTTGCCATCTTGGTTCCCTGAGGCTTTGGGGTCCCGGGCTCCGCCATCTTGGATCTCTGAGGCTCTAGGCTCCGCCATCTTGGGTCTCTGAGGCTCTGGGCTCTGCCATCTTGGATCTCTGGGCTCTGCCATTTGGAAAACCTGGGGTCTGCCATCTTGGGCTCTGAGCTTGGGGCCCCCCACTTGGGTCCTTTAGGGCCCGGACTCTGCCATCTTGGACTCGGGGTCTGCCATCTTGGGTTTCCTGGCTCTGGGGTCCCGGGGTTTTGCACTTGGATCTCGAGGCTCTGGGGCCCGCTCGCCTCTTGAGGGGTTGGGGTTCCATCTTTGACCTCTGTGTCTTTGGGGTCCTGGCTCTGCCATCTTGGACCTCTGAGGCTCTGGCTCTTCCCCCCCCTCTTGGGGTTGGGGTCTGCCATCTTGGGGCCTTTAGGCTCGGGGTCTCCCAAATTGGGTCTCTGAGGCCCGGGCTCTGCCCCTCTTGGATCTCTGGGCTTGGCTTGCCATCTTGGGCCTGAGGCTCTGGGGGTCGCCATCTTTGGCCCGAGGTCCGGCTCCCCTTTGGGCCTCGGGCTCTGGGCTCTGTCATCTTGGACCTCTATGGCTCTGGGGTCCTGGCTCTGCCATCTTGGACCTCTGAGGCTCCGGGCTCGCCTCGGACCTTGAGGGTCGGGCTCTCCCTCTTGGACCCCTAGGCCTGGGCTCTCCCTCTTGGGGGTCTGGGTCGCCCGGGGCCTTTGGGGTCTGCCCCCTTGGCCCCTATGGCTCTGGGGGCCTGGCCTGCCATCGGATCTCTGGGCTCTGGGCTCTTCCCCTCTTGGGTCTCTGAGGTCTGGGCCTCCATCTTAATCTCTAGGTTCGGGGTCCCGGGTTCTGCCATCTTGAGGCTCTGGGCTCTGCCATCTTTGACCTCTGTGGCTTTGGGGTCCCGGGCTCTGCCATCTTGGACCTCTATGGCTCTGGGGTCCCGGCCCTGCCATCTTGGATCTCTGAGGCTCTGGGCTCTGCCATCTTGGGGCCCTATGGCTTGGGGGCCTGGGGTCTGCCATCTTGTCCCCTATGGGTTGGGGTCCCGGCTCTGCCATCTTGGATCTCTATGGCTCTGGGGTCCTGGCTCTGCCATCTTGGATCTCTATGGCTCTGGGGTCCTGGCTCTGCCATCTTGGATCTCTATGGCTCTGGGGTCCTGGCTCTGCCATCTTGGATCTCTATGGCTCTGGGGGGCCCGGTTGCCCTCTTTGGATCCAGGCTCTGGGTCCTGGCTCTGCCACTTGGTTCCCTAGGCTTTTTGGTCCCGGGCTCTCGATCTTTATCCTGAGGGTCTAGGGTCCGCCCTCTTGGGGCTCTGAGGGTCGGGCTCTCCATTTGGTCTCGAGGCTTGGTCTGCCATCTTGGATCTCTGAGGCTCTGGGCTCTGCCATCTTGGATCTCTGAGGCTCTGGGCTCTGCCATCTTGGATCTCTGGGCTCTGCCATCTTGGGGCTCGACGTCTGGGGGTCCGCCCTCTTGGCCTGAGGCCCGGACTCTCCTTTGGGTCTCTGGCTCTGCCATCTTGGTTTCCTGAGGCTCTGGGGTCCCGGGTTCTGCCATCTTGGATCTCTGAGGCTCTGGGTCCCCCCCTCTGGGGCCCCCTCTTTAGGCCTGGGGTCGCCCTCTTTGACCTTGTTCTTTGGGGGCCTGGGTCTTTCCCTTGGGGTCTTTTAGGCTCTAGGGTCGCCATCTTGGACCTCTGAGGCTCTGGGCTCTGCCATCTTGGGGCTCTGGGCTCTGCCATCTTGGGGCTCTGTGGCTCTGCCCCTTGGGGGGGTCTGAGGCTCTCCATCTTGATCTCTGGGGTCTGCCATCTTTGGGTTCGAGGGGTCCGGCTCGCCATCTTGGGCCTCGAGGCTTGGGGGCTGATCTTGGACCTCTGGGCTCTGCCATCTTGGACCTCTATGGCTCTGGGGTCCTGGCTCTGCCTTTTGGAAACTTTGAGGTCGGGCTCTGCCATCTTGGACCTCTGAGGCTCTGGGGCCCGCCATCTTGGGCCTGGGGTTGCCTCTTGGGCTTGGGGTCTCCATTGGGGCTCTGGGCTCGGGCTCTGCCATCTTTGGATCTCTGAGGCTCCCGGGTTGCCCCCTTTTGGGCCCTATGGCTCTGGGTCCTGGCTCGCCCCTTGGATCCTGGGCTCTGGCTCTGCCATCTTGGATCTCTGAGGCTCTGGGGTCCCGGGTTCTGCCATCTTTAGGCTCTGGGCTCTGCCATCTTTGACCTCTGTGGCTTTGGGGCCCGGGCTCTGCCATCTTGGACCTCTATGGCTCTGGGGTCCCGGCCCTGCCATCTTGGATCTCTGAGGCTCTGGGCTCTGCCATCTTTGGGCCCATGGGCCGGGGTCCCGGGTCTGCCATCTTGGACCTTTGGGTCTGGGTCCTGGCTCGCCATCTTGGGTCCTTGGCTCTGGGGTCCTGGCTCTGCCATCTTGGATCTCTATGGCTCTGGGTTGGCTTGCCACTTGGATCTCTATGGGTCGGGGTCCTGGTCTGCCATCTTTTGGGCTCTATGCTGGGGGCCCGGGGTCTCCCTTGGATCTCTATGGCTCTGGGGTCCTGGCTCCCTCTTTGGGTCCTATGGCTCTGGGTCCTGGGGTGCCATCTTTGGGTCCTATGGCTCTGGGGTCCCGGTCTCTGCCATCTTTGGTCTCTATGGCTCGGGGTCCTGGCCTGCTATCTTTGGTTTCTACTTTTGGGGGCCCGGCTCCGCCATCTTTGGGTCTCTGGCCCGCCCATCTTGGTTCTGGGCTCTGCCATCTTGGATCTCTGGGCTCTGCCATCTTGGATCTCTGAGGCTCTGGGGTCCCGGGTTCTGCCATCTTGGCTTTTGAGGCTCGGGGCCCCCTGCCACTTGGGCCTCTATGGGTCTCCATCTTGGACCTCTATGGGTTGGGGGCCCGGCTCTGCCATCTTGGACCTCTATGGCTCTGGGGTCCCGGCTCTGCCATGTTGGACCTCTGTGGCTCTGGGGTCCCGGCTCTGCCATCTGGACCTTACGGGTCTGGGGGCCCGGGCCTGCCAGTTTGTTCTCTGAGGGTTTGGGCCCGGGCTCGCCACTTGGACCCTTGTCTCTTGGTCCCGGCTCGCCATGTTGGATCCTGGGGGGCCCGGGGTCTCCATCTTTGGGGGCTTGGGGTCCCGGGGTCTGCCCTCTTAGGGCTTGGGGTCCGGGCTCTGCCTTTAGGTCTCTGGGGGGCCGGGCTCGCCATGTTGGGGCTCTGGGGGTCCCGGGTCGCCATTTGGGCTCGGGTCCCGGGGTTGCCATGTTGGGTTTCCCGGGGGCCCGGGGTCTCCTTTTTAGGTCCCGGGGGCCCCCCTCTGCCCTGTGGGCTCGGGTCCCGGGCTCTGCATCTTAGGTCTCTGGGGTCCCGGCTCTGCCATCTTAGGTCTCTGGGGTCCCGGGCTCTGCCATCTTGGACCTCGGGGGATCTGGGGTCCAGGCTATGCCATCTAGGACCTCTGTGGCTCAGGAGACCCGGCTCTGCCTTTGGGCCTCGTGGGTCGGGGGCCCGGCCTGCATCTTGACCTCTGGGCTCGGGGTCCCCGGGTTGCCCTCGGACCCCTTACGGCTCTGGGGCCCCGGGTCTGCCATGTTGGTTCCTTTAGGCTTTGGGGTCCGGGTTGCCTCTTTGGCCCCCTAGTCCTTGGGGGGCCCCGGGTCTGCCCTGTTGGATCTCTGGGGCCCGGCCCCCGCCATCTTAGGTCTCTGGGGTCCCGGGTCTTCCCTAAGTCCTGGGGGCCCCCATCTGCCATCTTTAGTCTCTGGGTCCCGGCCGCCATGTTGGGTCTCTGGGGTCCCGGGCTCTGCCATCTTGGGTCTCTGGGGTCCCGGCTCTGCCATCTTGGGTCTCTGGGGTCCCGGGCTCTGCCATCTTAGGTCTCTGGGGTCCCGGTCTCCCATCTTAGGTCTCTGGGGTCCCGGGCTCTGCCATCTTAGGTCTTGGGTCCCGGCTTTGCCCATGTTGGGTCCTGGGCCCGGGTCTGCCATCTTGGGGCTCTGGGCTCTGCCATGTTGGGTCTCTGGGGTCCCGGCTCTGCCATCTTAGGTCTCTGGGGTCCCGGCTCTTCCATCTTAGGTCTCTGGGGTCCCGGCTCTGCCATATTAGGTCTCTGGGGTCCCGGCTCTGCCCTGTTGGGTCTCTGGGGTCCCGGGCTCTGCCATCTTAGTTCCCGGGGGCCCCCCTCTGCCACTTATTCCTTTGGGGTCCCGGGTCTTCCATCTAGGGCTCTGGGGGTCCCCCCCCGGGGTCTGCCTCTTATTTTTAAAGGTCCGGGGTCCCGGGGTCTGCCACTTAGGTCTCTGGGGTCCCGGGGGTCTGCCATCTTTTGGTCTCTGGGGGCCCGGGCTCGCCCTCTTAGTCTTGGGGTCCCGGCTCTGCCATGTTGGGTCTCTGGGGTCCCGGGCTCTGCCATCTTAGGTCTCTGGGGTCCCGGGCTCTGCCATCTTAGGTCTCTGGGGTCCCGGGCTCTGCCATCTTAGGTCTCTGGGGTCCCGGGCTCTGCCATCTTAGGTCTCTGGGGTCCCGGCTCTGCCATCTTAGGGCTCTGGGTCCCCCTCTGCCATGTTGGGTTCGGGGGCCCCCGGGGTCTGCCATCTTTGGCCTGGGGTCCGGGCCCGCCATCTTAGGTCTCTGGGGGCCCCGGGGTCTGCATCTTAGGTCCTGGGGCCCGGCTTGCATCTTATCTCTGGGGTCCCGGGCTCTGCCATCTTAGGTCTCTGGGGTCCCGGCTCTGCCATGTTGGGTCTCTGTGCCTGATGTCTGCTGTCTCCTCAGATGTGGCAGGCGGGGAAGCGACAGGCGTCCAAGGCCTTCAACCTCTACGCCAACATCGACATCCGGGCCCCAAAATTCGAGGGGAGCCCCTGCAGGGTTTGCAACCGGTTTTCCAAAAAAAATGGGCCCCCCAACAACCTCCACCCCGGGGGCCCGAACACTGGAACTACAGCTTCCACGTCTCACCATTTACAAGGCGGGCCTGGAGGGCGGGCCAGAGGGCGGGCCAGGGATGGCGGTTTGGTTGGTGGGCTGTGGGGCGGCTATGGTCCGGCTGGTGTGCTGTGGGGTGGTCCAGGCAGGCTGGTGGGCTGTGGGTTGGTCCAGGCAGGCTGGTGGGCTGTGGGGTGGTCCAGGCCCGGGTGGGTTAAGTCCTCCCTGATCTCTCCCCCCACCTTGGATCCATCCCGGTGAGGATGATTAACTTCCCGCAGGTAAGTGAGGGCTGGGCCGCCCGGGGAGCGGGGCCACAGCCGCCATATTGACCTCTCACCCCCTTCGCGAAGATCCCGGCGGCTGTCGGACCCTCATGCGGTTTCCCATGGGGCCATCCTCCTGCACGGGATGAAGTCCTCAGGAACAGTCATTGTAAGACGGGGAGCAGGGGAGGGAATAGGGGGAGGAATGGGAGAGGCGGAGCCTATGATGCAGTGTGGGAGGAGCTTACAGGAAGTTAGAAGTGCTACAGGGGGAGGAGCTTACAGGGAGTAAGAGGGTGGTACAGGGGAGGAGGAGCTAATGGTGGTGTGGGAGGAGCTTACAGGGATTTAGAGGCAGCGCCTATGGTGTAGTGTGGGAGGAGCTTACAGGGAGTAAGAGGCAGAGCCTGTGGTGCAGTGTGGGAGGAGCTTACAGGGAGTAAGGGTGGTACAGGGGCAGGAGGAGCTTATGGTAGTGTGAGAGGAGCTTACAGGAAGAGGGTGGTACAGGGGAGAGGAGGAGCCTATGGTGGAGTGTGGGAGGAGCTTAGAGTAAGAGGCTGGTACAGGGGAGAGGAGGAGCTTATGGTGGAGTGTGGGAAGAGATAGGAGGGAATGTGGGTGGAGCCTGTAGGGAACACGGGAGGGGAATGTGGGTGGAGCCTGTATGGGACAAGGGAGAGGAGGGGAATTTAGGAGGAGTTTGTAGAGAACAAAGGGGAGGAGGGAGATGTGGGAGGAGCCGGTAGGGGACAAGGGGGAGGAGGGGCATGTGGGTGGAGCCGGTAGGGGACAAGAGGGAGGAGGCGCGTGGGGGTGGGGCTGGTGGGGGAGTAGAGGGAGGGGGGGCGTGTGGGTGGAGCCGGTAGGGGACAAGGGGGAGGAGGGGAGTGGGGGAGGAGCTGTTAGGGGACAAGGGTGAGGAGGGGAGTGTGGGTGGAGCGGGTAGGGGACACGGGGGAGGAGGGGAATGTGGGTGGAGCTGGTGGGGGAGGAGGGGAGGGTGGGTGGAGCCTGTAAGGGACAAGGGGGAGGAGTGTGGGTGGAGCCCGTATGGGACAAGGGGCAGGAGGGGGATGTGGGAGGAGGGCCCCCTTTTTGGGACAAAGGGGGAGGAAAGGGGGGATGTGGGAGGAGCCCGTAGGGGACAAGGGGAAAGGGGGGGGATGGGATGGGGCCGGGGAGGGGAAAAGGGGCAGGAGGGGGGTGGGGGGGAGGGCCGGTAAAGGGGGGAAGGGGGGGGAGGGGGGGGTTGCTGTGGGGGTCCCCGGGGGGCGGGGGAGCGACTTGAGGTTTTTTTGTAAACCCGTTTTAAATTCCTTTTTTCTGCAGGGGGAGGGGGACCTCATGGGGAAAAGCCATTGCACCTGCTTTGGGTATTGGTTGGGGATCTCGTCTCTGATTAAATTCATCGCCCAAACTGTTCAACCTCAAACACCATTGGGGCAGACCCCCGTCCCCGTGGTTTAGTGGGCCCGGGGGGGGGGGGGCGGCCCGGGCAAGGTAGACCCTCTGGGGGCCCCCTGGGGGTTCCTGTATTGATCCTGATACAATGTGGGTTGGAGATTTAAAAAAGGGGGCACATTGGCCCCCTTTTCCCTTTGGACCCCTTTTAATCTAGAAACTTCCCGTCACAAAGGGTTTCCGGCTCCGGACCCTCCCCCGCTGAGGCTCTCCGTTTTGGGGGCAATCCCCTAGATGATAACACCCAGTGACGCCCAATATATACAGGTAGATACAGACTCCTTACATTGTCCGAGGTGACGTTAACCCTCTGTGGGATCGGGACGGGGCCCCCTGTGGGGCCCCCCTCCCCCCTGGCCCCCCCTCACAGCTTCAGTCACCAGTGGAACCGCTGTCAGCCACCCAGTAATATAGAGCCCCTTTTACAACCCCGCAGTCATTCCCCTATATAGGCTCCCCCTGTGCTCCCGATGGTTTTTATTAAAAGGGGACAGGGTGTGGGGAGTATATAGGAGATTTTCTCTGATTGGGAATAAAAGGAAAACAGGCCCGTGAGGGGGATATAGGAGACGTGCTCGATTGGTATATTCAGGAGACAGGGGAGGAGGGGATTAGGGATGTGCTCTGAGGGTAAAAAGGAGACAGGCAGTGAGAGTATATAGGAGATTGTGCTCTGATGGTATAATTCGGAGAAGGCAGTGAGGGGATATGGGACGGCTCTGTGGTAATACAGCCTCCGGGGACAGGGGTGAGGGTATATAGGAACGTCCTATGGGGTAACAGCCTCAGGACAGGAGTGAGGGTATATAGGAGACTGTGCTCTGATGGTATATACAGCTCTCCGGAGACAGCATGAGGGTTGTGGAGATGTCTTGATGGTATATAAGCTCTCAGGAGACAGGATGAGGGTTTTAGGGGAAATGTCTCTGAGGAAAATTCAGGGACTTGTGAGGGTATATAGGAGACTGTGCTCTGATGGTATATACAGCTCTCAGGAGACAGGCGTAGGGGTTTTAGGAACTGTGCTTGATGGTATAAACAGCTTTGGAGAAGGCTAGGGTTATAGGAGACTGTGCTCGATGGTTATACAGCCTCAGGGAAGCAGTGAGGGGGAAAGTAGGAGCTGTGCTTGAGGTAAATCAGGGGACAGGTAGTGAGGGTAAATATATAGTTTGCCCGATTGATTTTTGTAATATACAGATAGTAAATCCCCTCCCCCCCCCCCCGTAATGAACTGAGCGTTGTTACGGGCCCCATATTACTGGGTGACCGATGCTGTGGGAGCCCGGCAGGTGGAGGGGGCAATGGCTGGAGCCTCGCGGGCGACTCACCCTGCGCTTTGCCCTCCGTCAGGCGCGAGCGGTTCTGGGTCATCGGGGTCGGGAGTAATTATCAGGAGAGTCGCTCAGCGAGGAGGTCCGGAGGGGGAAAACTGTACGGGGCTTTTGGGATTATAAGGGGTCCGGGGCCGGGTCACTGTGACTGGGGCTTCTGGATTTTAAGGGCCGGAGCGGGTCACTGTGATGCAGCTTTGGGTTTAAGGGTCCAGCCGGGGGCATTTGGGTGGAGCTTCGGTTATAAGGGGCCGGGCCGGGGGGGGTCATCTGTGACTGCAGCTTCTGGATTATAAGGGTCCGGAGCCGGGGTCATCTGTGACTGGAGCTTCTGGATTATAAGGGTCCGGAGCCGGGGTCATCTGTGACTGGAGCTTCTGGATTATAAGGGTCCGGAGCCGGGGTCATCTGTGACTGGAGCTTCGGATTATAAGGGTCCGGAGCCGGGGTCATCTGTGACTGGAGCTTCTGGATTATAAGGGTCCGGAGCCGGGGTCATCTGTGACTGGAGCTTCTGGATTATAAGGGTCCGGAGCCGGGGTCATCTGTGACTGGAGCTTCTGGATTATAAGGGTCCGGAGCCGGGGTCATCTGTGACTGCAGCTTCTGGATTATAAGGGTCCGGAGCCCGGGGGCATCTTGCTGGGGCTTGGATTTTAAAGGCCGAGCCGGGGGGCATTTGGGCTGCTTTTGGATTATAAAGGGGGCCCGGGCCGGGGTCACTGGACTGCAGCTTCTGGATTTTAAAGGGTCCGGGGCCCCTGGGTTTC
>JAODAL010085371.1:0-10607 GCA_025379985.1 Phyllomedusa bahiana
AAAAAAAAAAAGGTTTTTAAAAGGGGGAAGGTACTAGGAACACGAATGTTTGGAAAGAGGGTTGATCCTTGAAATTTTTTGTCTTTGGGATTTCCCCCGGCCGGTTGTCCATGCTACCCCTGTCCTACAAAATGCAGTGAAGCGCTACTAAGGTATTTACCTGTTATGCAACCTGGGTTACTAGTTTTTTGACTGATACAGATGCGATGCTTTTATTGATTGTATGAAAGTATGTCGTTTTTGTAATAATGAATTATTATTTTTCTAATATAGTGGTCCTCCTTTGTCTTATTGATTTGTTTGGACTATGGGAATCCCAGGGAAGATCCCAAAGTGAGACCCAGGAACGTATAGGTTGCTTACAATTATATAAAGGCGGTTGTATATTTATCTATTAAACAGTCAGTGAGGTCTGAATGGCAAGTAAAACCTCACACCGACCAATTTATTGGTTCCTCTCCTCATGGAGAGACTTTTCCCCTTTCAAATATCCATAATACAAAGTAATGGTTATAGAGTGGCCTTGAAGGGCAAAACTTAAAGGGGTTGTCCTTATGAAAAAATAATAATCTAATTAATATTCCTCACAAAATTAGACACTTTTTAAATGTGCTTACTTATAAAAAATTTCTGTCAGATTTGTGCAGCTCTAGGTCAACTACCTATTTCTTTAGAGATCAGGTGCCCATAGTGGCATGGGTTTGTTAAGGACAGCCTTATAAGTCTCACCCCTGTACTGTCTTCCAAAGTTTGTCTACCTCCTTTCCTGATTGATACTCCACCTGCATTGTCAGAGGAAGAGGTTGTTTTATGGGAGGCTGCAAAACTAACAGTGAGCCATAGGCTGCACTGTTTTCTGTAATATGATTTTATCTACCCTAAAAACCTCTGTAACATTCTTTGTTCACATTTCTTTGATTCACTTGTCAAAATGACACACAAAATCACAGGATATTAAATAAGATGGACACATCTGGTATTTTTGTAACTCTAAGGACCAATACAGTGAACACAGGATTTATGATGAAAATGGTACAAATAAAATTGTGCAATTGCTTTTTTCTTCTTTTAATCCTAAATAAAACTATTTCTAGTGGCCAGAATACAGATAAGCTCCACGAAATTTAGTCCAAAACCCCTTCAAAATCTGGGGCAATAATGAGTGAAATACATGGTAAAAATTTGATTGTATGTCTTAGATTTCTGTTGCATATTTTTTTGAAAACATAATCCGCTGTAAGAACATAGCTTTAGATACAGATGATGGGAGGCGAGTTTGGAAAAGTTGAATGATTACACTATGACTTTTATGTAGATTAGCAGTGACAGGAGAGATGCAGAGGAGAAGAGAGCTGTTTTCGAGGTCCCCTTTCACATCATGCTTCTGCCCCTCCATTGTCGTATCCATTGGGATACCATGAAAACTTTGTCTCAACAGATACTGTGGTTGGACTTTGACAGTGCCATACTGTTCAAAAGGGCAAACATAATCCAAATTGGGCTATGTTTGCAACATTTACAAAACACACGTGGTCTGTACATCAGACACAAAAGCATGGCAGGGAGCACGGAGAGGTAACTTTTTTATTTTTTTTATACCTACAGGGGGCTATATAACCTACAGTGGGGCATATATCCTACAGAGCGGCCTATAACCAAAAAAGGGGCCTATCACCTACATAGGGGCCTATGACCTACAGGGGGGCTATATGCTACATAGGTGCCTATAAACTACAGGGGGCTATATTCCATAGGTGGACCTATAAACTACAGGGGAATATATCCTACAGGAGGTTCTATAACCTACAGAGTGGCCTATAACCTACAAGGGGGCTATATTCTAAAGGGGGCCCATAATCTACAGGGGGAATATAGCCTACAGGGGGCATTTCACCTACTGGGGGTATTTCACCTACAAGGGGCTATAACCTATAGGGGCCTATATACAGGGGGCATATCACCAACAGGGGGCTATATCACCAACAGGGGGCTATAACCTACAGGGAGCTATCTACATGGGACATTTTACTTACAGGGGCCTATCTACAGGGTGCAGTATATCTACCTACAGGGGGCTATATATACAGGGGATAGTATATCTACTTGTACCTACAGGGGGCAGTATATCTATCTACAGGAAGCTGTATACCTACCTACAGGGGGAAGCTTATCTAATTGTACTTACAGGGGGCTGTATAGCTTACTACAGAGGGCTGTAAATCTACTTACAGTGGGCCTGTACACTTACCTACTGGGGATCTATATATTTACCTACTTAATGGTGGGCCCATAATAGAGGTAGGAATTGGTAGGGAAGTGCTGATAAAGTGAGGATTCTAAGATGTTTGTGTGATAAATTCTGCAGAGACCAGTTGCGACTAGGAGAAGTCGTCATGGTGGTCTGGACGGAGGGAGAAGAAAAGGGAAAATGAATGATTCAGAGAACGGCTGATCAGAGATGACGTCTCCTGTGAGTCCCCGGATTTCAAGGGTTATCTTTGTGTCTGTTAGATCAGTGTTTTAGTTATTTTCATGTGATGTCTGACCACTGTATGGTCTCTCTATGGCGATGTTGTAGATTATAACTTTGTTATGGATAATGTATATATTTATTTCTGTGAGTGCTTGTGTTGGTTGCGGGCCCAGTGCACAGCTTTGCCC
This sequence comes from Phyllomedusa bahiana, assembly GCA_025379985.1. Lineage (NCBI taxonomy): Eukaryota > Metazoa > Chordata > Amphibia > Anura > Hylidae > Phyllomedusa > Phyllomedusa bahiana. The sequence goes on from JAODAL010085371.1 coordinate 2,662, forward strand.
AGGGCACATAATGCTGTGAAGACGGCCCTGGTTGACCTAAATAACCTAATGATGGATCAGGATGACCAAACATATTAGCAATGCTGCCAATTAATTTCTAGCCCCTGAATTAATTTACCACACGCCTTCAAAGGCATCCAGTAGTAATATGTATGTATGAATGTATTACAGTGCTTTTCTGTCCCAGGAGAAATTAGCTCTATTGCATAATGCATTGTAGGCTATCAACTAAGGGCTGATCAGGACTTTCAGTTAGGGTACATTATGCTTGCCAGCATGCATCACCTGATATAATAGACTCTTCCTAACAAATTCTTGAAATACTGGATGCAAACAATGGATACAGAACAAACCACATTATACAAGTAGAACACATTGTCCCACAAGAACTGTATACTTGAATTAGAAGACCAAATATACCTTGGACCAAAGACACATGCCATGAGTAATAGTGTTGCTACAAATGGAGAGTTAAAGAGTTAAAGATTTGTTAAAATAATCTAATAAATATTATAAAATAAATAGAAATATTATTTAGCATTAGGGTATGTTCACACACTTAACTGTGGGCCATAATTCAGGATGTAATTGAGCTGCAATAAGCGTGAAGTACAGCCCGCAATTACAGTAAAGTGATAGCACTCATTGAGTGCTATGATAATCTGGCGTATTCCCCGACTCGTAGTACTTGCCATGTCACTTCTTCCCAGTGCTTACACATGGGAGAAAACAAAAGTGAATGGGGGCCAGCACAGAGCACTTTAGAAGTATGTGCTGGCCAGCGTGTACTTCTAAAACACAGCACGCGCTTAGTATGCGCTGCTGTACACCCAGCAAATGCCATTTGAATTCAATCTTGGTTCCAAAATTCTGTGTTGATTTATTTAACCCATTTGTGCCAATTTACATAAGTATAGAACCCAATTGAAAAATGGACACTGTCAACAAAAATGGGTATTTATTTCTAACTATGGGCAACTATTTTTTTTCAAATTTTTAGCAGTTTATTTCTGCAATCGTGTGCCATTCAAAATTAAAAGTCAAAATTATGTCCCTTTCTAGGAGCAAGCACATATGATCAGTGTCGGACTGAGGTACCTAAGGGTGGTATTGATCCTAGGGGCCAACCAACCGAGCAGTTTCTTTGTCCACCGATGGAGTATATTTTAGGGGCCCACCCTACAGCTATTTTAAATGACCGTACATGCCTCCTATATTCTGCATCTTTCTTTTTGCCTCCCTTTTTCTACTTTTTTGCCTCTTCTGAGGATGCATATGGAGTTAAAAAACAACTCCAGGTCTACCATGCTCAGAGGCTCTTGGGGGTTTCCACTATTCCCCTGTGGGCCAGTCCGAGCCTGCACTTGATTAATCCTCCCGACTATAAGGCTATGTTCACCCGACTAAAAATGGGACGTATCTCGCCCCGTATTTTGCGCAATACAGGGTGAGATACGTCCCAGTCATTACTGTAATCCACAGTTCTGATAGAGAACTATGGATTACGTCTCCTCTCCCTGCTCGCTGAATACGGCGAGCGGGGAGAGAAGTGACATGTCATTTATCCACGGCATATACGCGGCGAGAATAATGAATGTCTATGGGGCCGGCGGACTGCCAGCACCCCCCACCCCGGCCCGCTCCCGCCCTCAGATACATGGCGTAATTGCGGGGCGAAATACGCCCCGCAATTACTTCCGTGTGACATAGCCTAAGGCCATGTTCACACAGCTTAAAATGGGCCGTATTTCGGTCCGTAATTACGCGCCGGAGTGCGCCTATTACGGGCCGAAAACGGCCCATTCATTACGGTAATTCACAGTTCTCATAGAGAACTATGGATTACGTCTCCTCTCCCCCGCCCGGCGAAGCCGCCGGGCGGGGAGATAATTGACATGTGAATTACTAGCCGCAAATACGCACCGCTGGCAATTCAAGTCTCTGGGCCGGCGAAGTGCCAGGCCCCGCTCCGTCCCCCGCTCCCGCCCCCGGTCACGCGGCGTAATTGCGGTGCATAATTACGCCCTGCAAATACACCGTGTGAACCTAGCCTAAAGGTAATCTATTTTCAGTTTACTGGGCAGTTGTAATGTTGTCTTCAAGGTAATCCTCATTATAATAGTAGGTGGAGGATTGGAATGATACAATGTCAGAATGACAGCTCTTTCTCTTGATAAGCTGAGGTAAACATGGCTTAGCCTGTCAGGGCAATGACAAGTAGAAAAATGAGGGAGAAAAAGTAAGCAGTGTGTGAATAATCCAAGAATAGATAAAAAGAAGTTATTGCAATTTAATGTTTATAATATTATAAATAGCGTTATTAATCATTTCTATATTTATTTTTTTACTTTGACTGCTTGTATATAGGCATAATATCTGCATTACAGCATTATTATTGACTTATGCTAAAGGACTATAAAACCTGTGAAAAACTGCATGTGTCTTTACAGCAAATTACTGTGGTTTTGAGATGAATATGACTTTTGGATCCCTTTTTACACCATTATTTGGAGGGCAATATGGACAAAAAACCCAAAACATAATTCTGACATTTTTTCAGCTGTTTGAATAATGTTATAACTTTACAATTCAGGTAGCTATGGATTTAGTGATACTAAATATGTATATTTTTGTACTTTTTTATGTAATATAGCATAATGATGAAAAAGGAAAGGGTGAATTTTTAAGGGAATTTTATATTATTTGATTGTAATTATCAACATTTGATTAAACATTTCTTTACCTTTTTTTTGTCCCACTAGATAACTTGAGCATGTAAGTACATCTCTAGTAAAATACACTACAAGAGAGATGGGCGAATTGATTCTAACGACGTGGACTTCGTTTAGAATTTAAGGAAAACTTCGGTTCTGAACGAAGTCGAAGTTTGGGGTAATTCGCGGGAACGAAGCGTGTTTTTAATAGATAAATTGGCCGCTAGCACATGGCGTTACATGGGGCAAAGAACTCTGGGAGGAAGAAAAGAACATCCTCAATGACATGTGCAGAGATGAAGCCAATCAGAGACCGGCGGGATTCTGTGACGTCCCCGCTAGAGATGGGCGAATTTCCCGAAATTCGGTTCGTTCACTTCGCCGAATTTCTCGGCAAAAAATAACTTCGTTCCGAATTACTTCGGGACGAATCACGTTAAAAAACAGCTATTTCCAGGCTGCACAAAGCCTGCAGGGTGCTGTAGAACTTTGTGCCATGCTTAAATATGCAGAGGGAGCTTGATTTGGTCTTCATACAATGTTGTGTTTTAGTATGACACGCAGATGACTGCCGCCGCTCTTAGAATCGCTTCACTCTAAAATTCCCTGGGCACTTAAGAGGGCAAAACTGACCACAAAACTGAAGGGGGAATGTAGCCTGATAAAGTCATTGCAGCGACAGCTGAAAAAAAACAAGCTGAGGGCTCAGGTGGCAACATCAGTGACAGAGTGTGGAGGTGACGACGGCAGCCTCAGAAGCTTGAGGACAGACAGTGGCACCATGATATTCTGGAGGTGGCAAAACAGGAGTAGGCACAGAGTGGCACAATGACAAAGTGTGTGGGTTTTCGGCAGCAGCCACAGCAGCACATGAGGTAAAGACAGTGGCACAATGACATTCTGGAGGTGGCAAAAAACGAGTAGGCACAGAGTGGCACAATGCCCACAGTTTGTAGGTCACGGCAGCAGCCACAGCAGCAGCATGAGGTCAGACAGTGGCACAATGACACAGTGTGTAGGTCACGGCAGCAGCCACAGCAGCAGCATGAGGTCAGACAGTGGCACAAGGACAGAGTGTGTAGGTCACGGCAGCAGCCACAGCCGCAGCATGAGGTCAGACAGTGGCACAATGACAGTATGTAGGTCAGGGGCAGCAGCCCACAGCAGCAGCATGAGGTCAGACATGGCACAATGACATTCTGGAGGTGGCAAAAAACAGGAGTGGGGACAAAAGAGGGGACAATGAACAGTGTGTAGGTCACGGCAGAAAGCCACAGAAGCAGCATGAGGTCAGACAGTGGCACAATGACAGAGTGGGTAGGTCACGGAAATCAGCCACAGCAGCAGCCTGAGGTCAGACAGTGGCACAATGACACAGTGTGTAGGTCACGGCAGCAGCCACAGCAGCAGCATGAGATCGGACAGTGGCACAATGACACAGTGTGTAGGTCACGGCAGCAGCCACAGCAGCAGCATGAGGTCAGACGTGGCACAATGACATTCTGGAGGTGGCAAAAACAGGAGTAGGCCACGGGAGGGGACAATGACACAGTGTGGAGGTCACGGCAGCAGCACAGCAGCAGCATGAGGTCAGACAGTGGCACCATGACATTTTGGAGGTGGCAAATCAGGAATAGGCCACAGTGTGGGACACTTACACATTGTGTAGGTCACGGCAGCAGCCACAGCAGCAGCATGAGGTCAGACAGTGGCACAATGACAGAGTGTGTAGGTCACGGCATCAGCCACAGCAGCAGCATGAGGTCAGACAGTGGCCCAATGACACAGTGTGTAGGTCACGGCAGTAGCCACAGCAGCAGCATGAGGTCAGACAGTGGCACAATGACAGAGTGTGTAGGTCACGGCATTAGCCACAACAGCAGCATGAGGTCAGACAGTGGCACATGACACAGTGTGTAGGTCAGGGCAGCAGCACCACAGCGCAGCATAGGTCAGACAGTGGCACAATGACATTCTGGAGGTGGCAAATACAGGAGTAGGAGACAGAGTGGGACAATGAAAACAGTGTGTAGGCCCACGGGCAGCAGCCACAGCAGCAGCATGAGGTCATACAGTAGCAAAATGACACAGTGATTAGGTCAACGGCAGCAGCCCAAGCAGCATCATGGGGTCAGACAGTGGCACAATGACATTCTGGAGGTGGCAAAAAACAGGAGAAAGGCCACAGAGTGGGACAATAAACACAGTGTGGAGGGTCACGTCAGCAGCCACAGCAGAGCATGCGGTCAGACAGTGGCACAATGACATTCTGGAGGTGGCAAAAACGGGGAATGGGCCCACAGAGTGGGACAATGACACAGTGTGTAGGTCACGGCAGCAAGCCACAGCAGCAGAATGAGGTCAACAGTGGCCAATGACAGAGTGTGTTAGGTCATGGCATCAGCCACAGCAGCAGCATGAGGTCAGACAGTGGCAAAAATGACACGGGGTGTAGGTCACGGCAGCAGCCACAGCAGCAGCATGAGGTCAGACAGTGGCACAATGACAGAGTGTGTAGGTGCAGCATGAGGTCAGACAGTGGCACAATGACACAGTGTGTAGGTCACGGCAGCAGCCACAGCAGCAGCATGAGGTCAGACAGTGGCACAATGAGTCAGTGTGTAGGTCACGGCAGTAGCCACAGCAGCAGCATGAGGTCAGACAGTGGCACAATAACATTCTGGAGGTGGCAAAAGCAGGAGTAGGCCACTGAGGTGGACAATGACACAGTGTGGATGTCACGGCAGCAGCCACAGCAGCAGCATGAGGTCAGACAGTGGCACAATGACATTCTGGAAGTGGAAAAAAACAGGAATAGGCCACAAGTGGCACAATGACAGAGAGTGGAGGTGACGGCGGCAGGAGCAACGCATGAGGTCAGAGAGTGGCACAATGACAGATGTGGAGGTGGGTGGCAATCCCAGTCCCTGGTAAATGGTTGGTGGCAGATGGAGAAACTGTCAGCAGATGTGTGGCATCAGGCGGGTGGCGGCATCAAAATTTAGTGGCTGAGGCGGTAGTTTGAACCCAGACTCATTTCTCACAGTTTTTAGGGGTCAAGGCTGATGTAGTCTGACGCCTAAGGGATTGGTATGTGGAAATCCTGGCCCATCCACGCCTCATTCATCTTGACAAGGTCAGTCGTTCCACATTTCCCATGGACAAAGCGGGTTCTCCTTGGGGTAACGATGGCCCCCGCCACACTAAAACACCCGCTCTGATGCCACACTACTGGCTGGGCAGGACAGCTTTTCCACTGCAAACTCGGCAATGTTGCGGCCACACATCCAGTTTGGCTGCCCAGTAGTCCAGCGGATCTTCTAACTGGGGTGGTAGAGTGCTTTCCAAGTAGGCCACCACCTGTTGGTTCAGGGTCTGCTCCAAGTCCTGCTGCTGCTGCTGCTGCTGGCGACTGCCCTCCTCACAAAGGGGGGTGAAGGAAGCTGCTCATCAGTGGGCTCCAGACTTAAAGGTTGCTGTGATGGAGTGGTACTGCTCCGACCCCCCCACCTTCCCCCAGCAGCCGCGGCAGTTTTACTTGAGCGCTGAAAAACCCCCCGGTCGAAACCCGTCAGAGGAGGGACGATGCCGCACATAGGCGTGGCCACTGACTACGGAGGATTTCCCTATAGTAAATTTGAGTTTGTCCTGCCTCTCAATAGCTGGGAAAAAACTCCCATTTTGGACCCGGTAGCGAGTGTCCAATAGGGTGGAGAGCCAAAGTATCCTCTGCCGGATGCTGACTATTCGGCTGTCATAGCCAGGCAAATCAGCATGCTGCGGGCCATCTGCACAAGTGATTCCGAGGGGCTCCCTGCCTCCATCTCCCCTGTATACTGCCACGGGGCTTGCGGGTCACTGCCTCATCTTCCTCATCTCCATCTATCTCCTCCAGCTGCTTCTGCTCCACCTCTCTGGGCACCTGGGTAGACAATCCACTCATTTCACCAGACAATGCTTCTGCTCCAATGTCCTCCCTCCTCCATTTTTCAGCCCCCACCGGACTCATGTGGCCGCGAGATGTAGCCGCCACGGTCTCCACCCCTGCCCAGACAGATTTTCAGCATCTTTTCCAGGACATGAAGCAGTGGAATGACGTTATTTCATCCCGTAGTCCTGGCGACTGACAAATAACGTGGCTCCTCGAATGGTCTCAATAAAGGCAGGTGTAAACGCACGAGCTGCCACTGGCTGCCATCAAAGTTACACAGGAGTACATCCTGTCCGCCTGGATCATCAAAAAATCGTTAATGGCCTTTCTCTGTTCATACCGTCGGTCCAACATGTGCAGGCTGGAATTCCAACGGGTGGAAACATGCATATCAGAGTGTGTTGGGGGAGGCCGTTCTGCTGCTGCAACTCGAGGGGTGTTCCTGGCTTTGTAGTAATGGATGAAGTGCAGCACAGGTTTCCTGGCCATTTTCAGAATCTTCTGAAGATCGGTGGAAGACTCAGGAACCTTTTCACAACCAGATTGAACAATGCGCCATGCAGGGCCATGGACCATCCCTCCTCGTTTCAGGGGAGGACACCATGTTACTCCATTGCCGTCACCATGGTTCCGATTTTCAGTTGGCGCGGAGAAAGCCACACATCGGATTTCTTTCTGCATGACTAGAGCAGTTCCTCCCCTGTGTGACTTCGTTCGCCGAGGCAAGCCAGGTGTAGAATGCGTGAAAACCGCTGTGCCCTACACAGTGGTATGATGGAGCAGTACTTGTGGAGGGTGTGGTGGTGGGGTGGAGGAGGAGGAGGTGGACATTGGCGCAGGAGCCTCAGTTTGACAACGTGGAGGAAAAAGCGGCGTCTCCTGTCCAAGTTGTTGGTGTGCCTGGGGCCCGGGAAACACATATACCCAGTGGCCTAAAGGGCAGTAATGGCCCTGACCGTATACAGCTCCAGACGCCGCGCTGCCTGTACCCTTTTGGAAAAAACCGATAAGCCAAGGACTGGCCCACCTTCTGTTCTACATATTTATGAAGTTCTGGGGGACTGCCTTTTTGGAAAAGAAATTACGGCTGGAACTCTCCATCTCGGCTCGGGACAAGCCATTAGTTCTCTGAACGGTGCAGAGTCCACCATTTGGAAAGGGAGGACTGCAGCACCAACAACTTGGACAGGAGTACGGTCACTTCTGCACCTTAGTATGGTTGGACGCATACTGCTGTCTCTTTGCAATCGCCATCGCTGAACGCTGCTGGGCCATGATAGCGAGGAGCAGGAGCTCGACCG
>JAODAL010085372.1:0-10606 GCA_025379985.1 Phyllomedusa bahiana
CCTCCCCCCCAAATAGAACATTCAGCGTTCATACCTCGCCCCACCTCCCCCTCTCACCGTTCTGTTGGTGTCCTCCAGGGTCAGTCCTGGGCCCACTACTCTTCTCTATCTACACTCTTGGTCTGGGTCAGCTCATAGCCTCACATGGCTTTCATTACCACCTGTAGCTGACGACACCCAACTCTACATCTCCGGCCCGGATGTCACCTCTCTACTCTCCCGGATCCCTTACAGTCTTTCGTCCATATCCTCCTCATTCTCCTCTGTCTCCTAAAACAAAATGTGGAGAAAACTGAATTTATTATCTTTCCCCCATCCCACTCTATCCCTCCAACTGATCTCTCTATCACTGCCAATGGCTACACTCTCTCACCAGCACCACAAGTCCGCTGCCTTGGGATAACCTTTGACTCCAATCTGTCCTTCAAACCACACATCCAAACCCTCACCTCTACTTGCCGCCTCCACCTGAAAAATATCTCCCGAATCCGCTCAATCCTTAACTCTGAAAGCACAAAAATGCTTGTCCATGCCCTCGTCATCTCCTGCCTAGACTACTGCAACATCCTTCTCTGTGGCCTCTCATCTAGCACTCTCGCTCCCCTCCAATCCATCCTTAACTCTGCTGCTGTCTGATTCACCTCTCTCCTCGCTACTCCTCTGCCTCTCCCCTCTGCCTATCCCTTCCCTGGCTTCCCATTGCCCAGCGAATCCAGTTCAAGCTAGCAACCTTGACCTACAAAGCTCTCCATAACCTCTCCCCTCCATACATCTCTGCTTTAATCTCCAGATACCTCCCCTCACGCAATCTCTGCTCCTCACAGGACCTTCTTCTCTGTTCTCCTCTTATCAGCTCCTCACATAACCGTCTCCTGTGCTTCCCCACACTCTGGAACTCACTGCTCCAACATATCAGACTCTCCCCCACTCTCACTTGCCTCAAACGTAACCTGAAAACCCATCTCTTCAGGATTGCCTATAACCAACATTAACCGTGTTGCACTGCTCCGCCCCACAAACATGTCCGCCCCTCACCTTCTGTCTCTTCCCTCCTTCCCTGTAGATTGTAAGCCCTCAGGGGCAGGGCCTTCTCTCCTCCTGTACCAGTTGTTAGTCACTTATTGTCACTTTGTAATTGTTTGACCTATGTTATTTATGTACCCGCTTCAAATGTACAGCGCCCTCGAATCAAGGGCGCTCCAAAATAAATGATAATAATAATAAGATGTTTGTGTTCTTTTTATGTTATGTTCTTCTTTATAAAGTCTTTCTTGGAGACAAACCCTTCCTTCCTGCATCGTTTGTGTAGGTTTTACAGCATGTTAGGTGTGTTTTATGTCAGCTACAACAAATAGGAGGAAATTGACTGAGAAATGTCAGATTATTACAGTCTCTAGGAAGCGATGGAGTTCTTCCCACATGTAAATATAGTTTGTAAGGCTGAAAAAAGACAGGTGTCTATTCAGTTTTGACTATTATTCTACTTTGTTGATCCAGAGGAAGCCAAAAATCCCCTTGAGGTAGAAGCCAATTTTAGGAAAAAAATTCCTTCCCAGCTCAAAAAATTGATAGATTGACCCTTCTCCAGAATTCTAGTCACTACAACTTGTTACAGTATTATACTCTTCTCAACTCATTTAGTGAACCCTCTCGACCCCTAGAGATCGGGGAGTGTAAGGGTAGCTGCACACAGAGCCTTACCTGTGTGTTTATTACACGGTTCAAAAGAAGTTTTAATTTTCATTGAAGAGATCCAGCTAATGCTACAGGGTATTACAATGCACTGTGGGGAAAAAATATGCAAATTAGTGAATAAGCTAGCAAATAGAAAGAAGAATGCTCTCAAATGTGTCCTACAGGTAGTTTCCATGTAGGTTACCCATAAAACCCAACCCATAAAAGAGCCTTGAATCATCATGACTAAAGGTTTTACCAAACTAACTAGAGTCTTTGCCAAAAGATGGAGATTCTCATCTGTTGGTAGTTGTTTCATGATTCTTGCCTCTGATCAGGAGAGATAGGTTTCTTATATCTAGGAGAGCGCTAAATTGTATACTTTTTCCTGTGACACATTGCCTGTAAGATTGTAAATCTTCTGGTGGATCTCTTTAATGACAACCAACACAGCATAGCTGCACCAAAGGCTTCATATCTATTTAAAAAATAACAATGAGACTCAGGAACCCATGAACCAGCTATCTGAAAATGGGAATTCCTTCATTTCGGAGGCAATTCTGGTTTGGTTAAAATTCCTAGACTTGTTTCAAGGCCATCACATGGGATTGACATTCATTTACAGGGTAGCTCCACTTAGAAATAGATTTTTTTCATTCTGGAGGAAAGATAATTTGTGTATACTGTTATTATTCTTCCTTATCTAGGCTTCCAGCAGGAAAATACAGAACTTTCATCAACTCGCAAACTGTCTAATGACAATGAGATGGCTTTGCTCATTCTGTTCCAGTCTAAACAGTGATCTGCAGAGAACAGGAAGTTTCAACCCACTTTGACGATTAGTCTTTGGTGTAAAAACCACACTATTACTAGAGTTTTTATGTGGAGGATCAGATAAAAAACAAACACAAATATGTTTTAGGGTGGGTTCACAAGGCAAAGGACAAAATCTGTTTGGTTTTGACTGCAGCAGAAACGTCCCTCACATCTGTTTTTTGGACTTTTTTTGACACAAAAAACGGGCACTTTTTTGGCTGTTTTCATTTTTTGAACGTCTTTTATCACAGCTTTTGCCCAGGTGTTTGTGCAGATTTTTTGCAGTTCTTGAACTTTTTTTTGACCATTGACCATGTATTGTAATGATTTAAAAACTTGAACGTGTTGTGACACACACACCACACACACACACACACACACACACACCAACACACCACCACATATATAATATATATATTTATATATATATATATATATATATATATATATTATAATAATATATATATGTGTGTGTGTGTGTGTGTGTGTGTGGTGTGTGTCACAACACGTTCAAGTTTTTTAAATCATTACAATACATGGTCAATGGTCAAAAAATATATATATATATATGTGTGTGTGTGTATGCATGTGTGATGTATATTATATATATATATATTATATATATATATGTATATATATAATATATATATATATATTTGATGAGAAAAAAGAAAAAAACAAGGGGGCGCACAAATAGTGTGGTAAGTTGAGACAACACAGTAAGGTGTAAAGTGCTGGTGCTCACCTGGTGAAGTTGTGCACATAATTTAGAAGCACAACATTCATAAGCGTATACAGGGCTCTTTAGTCCGTGGCCCTTGACACGGCTGCCTTGTATCCTGGTTCCTTCAGCGGGTAGATCCTTGCTGAGCTCGGTATAGAAGGTATCAAAAAAATGGTGGATCCGGCGCACGTGTATATCTCAGGAGAACGCCAATGATGCAGGCGGAATTGTTAAAAAATATATCCGATTTATTTTTTAAAAGACATGCAAAAGATTTATCTTTCGCAGGATTAAAAAAACAACAGATAAAAATCTAACGCGTTTCGCGCTACACACAGCGCTTCATCAGAGGCGTATCTTGAAACGTGTTGATATCGCCTCCGATGAAGCGCTGTGTGTAGCGCGAAACGCGTTAGATTTTTATCTGTTGGTTTTTTAATCCAGCGAAAGATAACTCTTTTGCATGTCTTTTAAAAAATAAATAGGATATATTTTTTAGCAATTCCGCCTGCATCATTGGCGTTCTCCTGAGATATACACGTGCGCAGGATCCACCATTTTTTTGATACCTTCTATATACATATATGTGCGCGTGTGTGTATACCACTAAGATCAGCGACTGGCTGCATGGTGTAGGTTGGAAATATACATATATACATGATGTCAATGCTGGGGTACCAAAGAGAAACCCTGGAGCTCTGGTGGAGCATGAACTGTGGCAACTGTAGAGAGGAGTACAAGCTAAGAGAGGAGGACAGCCCCAGCCCATACAGAGTTTTGTGAAAATGTTGGACAACCCTTTTAAGCATTTTTATGAGACATGCTGCCAAGATACACTGTTAGCTGCTGAGTGAGTCTGTTAGCTTGAATGTAACTACATATACATGTGGTCCACAGAAGTGACAGGATTGTACAATGCTGTTCCCAGGTCAGTAACTGCAAGGGTTAAAGCAATGTTGTATTGGGGTGCCTAGGTGGATTGGAGGTGAAGTTGATTCGAGGGGCCCACCGGTTGAGCTATTTCTGAGCCCACCGGTGGAGTGTATATTGGGATCCCACCCTACAGCTACCTGCCTCTTATGCTATGCCTCTTGCTTGTTGGTGCTCTTTCTCTGGTTTTCTGCCTTACCGGAGGATGTATATGCAGTTAAAAAACAACTCCTTGTCTCAGGGGGCCACTAGGGGTTTTCTATATTTCCATGTGAGCCAGTGCGAGCCTGGGTTAAAGTTTTTCTCAGTAGAAAGATAAGACCAGAGAGTGGAAAACTCTATCCAGCAGATAAGACACAGCAGCCCAACCACTGGTAGAGCAGAGAGAGAGATAAACTTGTGTAAACAAGCAGGACATAAGAATTGCTCTATGTTTTTTTTATTTTTCATTAGGCTGTTTCACAGAGCCTTCTATTATGAGCCAGCTTCAGGCTCCCACTTCCTGCTCAGGTTGTGGACAGTTCTACAACTACAGACTCTCACTTCCTGCTCAGGCTGTGGACAGTTCTACAACTTCAGACTCCCACTTCCTGTTCAGTTTGTGGACATTTCTACAACTACAGACTCTCACTTCCTGGTCAGGCTGTAGACAGTTCTACAGCTACAGGCTCCAACTTCCTGTGCAGGGTGTGGACAGCTCTACAACTTCAGGCTCTCACTTCCTGTTCAGGCTGTGGGCAGTTTTATAACTTCAGACTCCCACTTCCTGTTTAGGTTGTGGGCAGTTCTACAACTTCAGACTCCCACTTCCTGGTCAGGCTGTAGACAGTTCTACAGCTCCAGGCTCCTACTTCCTGTCCAGGCTGTGGACAGTTCTATAACTTCAGGTTGCAACTTCCTGTACAGGCTGTGGACAGTTCTACAATTTCAGGCTCCCACTTCCTGTTCAGGCTGTGGACAGTTCTACAACTTCAGGCTGTCACTTCCTGTTCAGGCTGTGGGTAGTTCTACAACTTCCAACTCCCACTTCCTGCTCAGGCTGTGGACAGTTCTACAGCTTCAGGCTCCCACTTCCTGCTCAGGCTGTGGACAGTTCTACAACTTCAGGCTGTCACTTCCTGTTCAGGCTGTGGGCAGTTCTACAACTTCAGACTCCAACTTCCTGTTCAGCTTGTGGGCAGTTCTACAACTTCAGACTCCAACTTCCTGTTCAGCTTGTGGACATTTCTACAACTACAGGCTCTCACTTCCTGTTCAGGCTGTAGACATTTCTGCAACTTCAGGCTCCCACTTCCTGTTCAGGTTGTTGACAGTTCTACAGCTTCAGGCTCCTACTAGCCGTTCAGGCTGTGGACAGTTCTATAACTTCAGGTTGCAACTTCCTGTACAGGCTGTGGACAGTTCTACAATTTCAGGCTCCCACTTCCTGTTAAGGCTATGGTTGGTTCTACAGCTTCAGGCTCCTACTTCCTGTTTAGGCTGTGGACAGTTCTACAGCAGTGAGTAACATTTTAGCTCTGCTATACCTTGCTTAGCCTGTTAGAGAGGCATGGCTGATGGAGGGGTTTCAGCAGCAGGGCACAAAGCTACAGATCTCTAAAAGGTTTAAGCATGCCTGTAAAAAAAACATAAACAAGCTCCTGTGCTGTGAATGAGACACATCAAGAAGTAATGTTACCATCCTGGCCAGTGCTGCTAGAGCAGAGAAAGGTGGTCAGTAATTATAGAATCTTGTGTAAACGAGCAGGAGATAAGAACTGCACTAATTCTGAAATGAAGCAAAATCAGAACAGCTATGTATTCAGTAATAGTTTATATATACCTTTCTAGAACTTTTTTCTGATAATATTTTCAATCAGACAAGGACTGTCTTAGGGACAATGGGACAATTAGGAACATTGGGCCACATGTATGAATCCCGCCGGGTCGGGGCGCACCTTTCTGCTAGTTTTCCGGCGGAATCTGCGCCTGATTTTTTGTCGGGGCCGGGGCGCGCTCATACATACAATGTAAAGTCCGCCGCGCCTCGCCAGTGTGTTAGGCGCAGTGCGGGGACCGAGGCGCAGTGCGGCGCTGCGCCTATGATTCGCCGCCGGAGGTAGCGCACTCATACATGCGGGGAAAAGTTCCCTGCGCCTCGCCAGTGTGTGTGGGGCACAGTGCGGGGACATGGGCGCAGTGCGGGACTTAGGCGCCGTGCGGGACTGCGCCGAAAAACAGTTCCGATGCGAGACAGGCTGGAACAGCGAGAAATCATTCCAGATGTCGGTGCGGAGTATGAATCAAAAATCGCCTTTATAAAGGCGTTAAACATTCTCAGGAAAAGAGCTGAAACCTAAAAAATAAAAAATACATAAAACAAATTCACTTTCCAAATATCCTAATTCAAGAATTAGGATATTGGAAATTGCCGGGAAATACAGTAATTCAAATTCAGAAAGCTATTCTGATTGGTCGGCATAAACCGGCCAGTCAGAATCGGAGCGACAGTGAACTATTAAAACCTATTGGGAAGTTTAGACCAATCAGAATCCACGGCGGGATAATTCAAAATACAGGAAAAAGACAGAAAAGAGCTGATTGGCTGAGCTAGCGGGTGCTTGGCTATTCCAGCCAATCAGAGCGCGAGCTACTTCTCCCATTATAGTCTATGGAGAGATGGGCGCTCTGAAATCTCGGCGTTCAGCGCCGTGCGGCATGAAGTATTAATAAAAAAATTATTTTTATTAAATGTAAAACATTATCAGATAAAGAGCCGAACCCTTCTTTACAAATAAAGCAGTTAAAAACCCGAACAACGCGTTTGTCGCCGAGACCGGCGCTTCATAGGGAATCGCAATAGAGAGAATCGCCGGGAAATACAGTAATTCAAATTGTTTAAGCTATTCTCATTGGTCGGCATAAACCAGCCAATCAGAATAGGAGCGACAATGTCCCATTATAATCTATGGAGAAGAATAGACCAATCAGAATAGGAGCGACAATGTCCCATTATATCCTATGGAGAATAATTGACCAATCATATTAAAAGGCGGGACAGTTCAAAATACAGTAAAAATGCAGAAACAAGCTGATTGGTTGAAGCGGCGGGGGCTCGTCCAGCTTAGCCAATCAGAGCGCGAGCTACTTTCTCATAGAGTTCTATGGGGAAAAGAAATTCTGAGTGCGCTCTGTGATTGGCTAAGTTAAAAGAGGCGCCGTTATTTGGACCAATGGGAGAGCGAGCGACGCTCCTATGGGTTTTCTAATGCAATCTGAAATAAAAGTGTCCATGGCCGAAATCAAATGATAACACTACAGAAGTTGTCTCGATGTGTATATACAACGAATACTAATATGGGGGTAACGAAAAATAAATATTAAATCAATAAAATCATGTTTATTTCTTTATTTTCGTTGCACCCATACTATTAATCCTTGGCTAACGTACATGCCTCGGAGTTTTCGAGCGCGCCGCGTCCCGCCCCGGAACACCTACCCCGCGCCCACACCATGCCCACTGCCCGCCCCTTCATGCGGGGCACAGCTGAAAGTGGCGAACACTGCGCCTAACACTGCATCCCCGCGTCCGACAGCGGGATTCGGGCTGGGAGGCGCAGTATACGCCAACAAACGGGCGAAAAGTCCGATCATACATGTCGCCCATTATGTCCATATATGTAAGGGCTAAATAGGGGCTATTTTTAGGCAGGGCTAACGCTATTGCACGGGGTCACCCCTTTTGGGGCGGGTACCCCGTTTTGTGATTAAATGTGAGTCTAGAATTGACAGGGATAGAATAGGGATAGAATATCCCTGTGAGTACACCCTGGGTCTTTATCTATAAGTCTACAGAACTAAATGTGATTATTGAGGCTAGATGTGTGCATTTCGGGCGATGTATTTTTTATTGCACTGTATATACTTTTATTATAGTAAGGAAGTAAATGTTTTTGTAATCACAATACACGCTCCTTTTTTTGTTAACATATATTTTTTTATGTGTACCTTTGCCTACATGTTTAACCCCTTAAGGACCCGGGGTTTGTTTTTTGGTGACACGTTCGTTTTTCCCTCCTCACCTTCCCAGAGCCATAACTTTTTTTTATTTTTCCACCTACATTGACACATGAGGGCTTTTATTTTGTGGGACAAGATGTACTTTCTAATGGTGTTATTCACTGTACTATAGAATATACTGGGAAACCGCAAAAAAATTCCAAGTGGGACAAATTGTGAAAAAAAAAGTATTTTCGCCATGTTTGCGGGGGTTTTGCTTTTACGGCGTTCAATCTTCGGTAAATATAATGCATTACCTGTATTCTACAGGTTGATACGCATCCGGCAATACCAAACATGTAGGGTTTCCGTTATGTTTTGGTACCGTAAAAAAATTCCAAACATTTTCTATTTTTGAAATTTGCGCTACGGCGCCATTTTGTGCGACCAATAACTTTTTTGTACTAACACCTACAAACGTCAGTGAGGGGGCATTGTTTGCGGGCTGAAGTGTACTTTTTATCGCTAGCAGTTTGGAATGCATGCAACTTTTTTGATCATTTTTATTCCATTTTTTGAGTGACGTAAAATGACCAAAAAACGCAATTTTGGAATTTTTTTTCTTCTACGGTGTTCAGCGTACGGGATAAATGATGTTATATTTTTATAGATCGGACTTTTTCGGACGCGGCGATACCAAATATGTGTAACTTTTTTATTATTTTAATGATTTTATTTGTAAAATGGGGAAAAGGGGGGTGATTTGAACTTTTAATACTTTTTTTTTTGTACTTTAAAACTTTTTTTTTTTTCTTTACTGTAACATTTAGTCCTCCTATGGTGCTTGACCACTAGGGGGCGCGATTGTTAATACAACCTAATGCATTGCATAGGCAATGCATTAGGGTGTACAAAGATGGCGGTTTCCCCACTTCCTGTCTGCGGACGGAAGTGGGACAAACCGGCCAGGGTAAGTGACGGGAGCCTTCACAAGGCTCCCCACCACCATGCCAGGTCATCGGATCGGCACCGATGACCGTAACAATCGGTGCGCGGCACCGATCGGCGTTCATTCAGATGCCGCGGCCATCTTTGCCGCGGCGTCTGAATGGGTTGAACAGCGCCAGCGGGCGGAGCCACCTGCCGGCGCTGTTACTGCCGGGTGTTAGCGGCGATTTGCTGCTAACACCCACCGGCTGTGCGTGGGGGTCGCGGAGCGATCCCCCTGCAAAGCCCCTTAGCGGCCCTGGGATGTACTCATACGTCCAGGGTCGTTAAGGGGTTAAAGCTAATCAATGAGATGGGAATATTCCTTTCAGTATCCATTTAGTTTGCCACATTATGGTTTATAACTTGTCAAGCGTCAAGGCGGGGGCTGCCATCAGTCATCTATTAACTGTTTCAGGGCCCCATACTGCCACATCAAATGGGGCCCCCAGCCATTACTAGTTCCTATTTTCTAACATATCAGTGGGCCCCTTTTTGATTAGGGCCCCTGACAGGAATACTACCCGTACTGCCCTATAGGCACCCCTGTATCAAGGTAACATTGGCTACAGAAGAAGAAGTGGTCTTAGCAGTTTCCAGCCAAAATTCTATCCCCAGATTTTGTTCTACCGTCTTGTATACCGTCACCTCCTTGCGGACACTGATCTATTTCTATTATCTATCTGCTAATCCTTACAGCAGCAAATAGTTAAGTATTGTTGAGAAAATACTTTTTCTTTTTTTTTTTCTTTCCATTTCACAGTCCTTAGAGATTAAAGCAGAATCTCAGCAAATCTCGGTAAATAACGTAAAACAATAAGTTATAGCTTGAAGCCTGCGATATCATAAGTTACTGCCCCATGGAGCCGCTGCTGTTTGAGTAGCATTTAACTAGGCTTCTCGTAGTGGAATAAATCTATCCTGGCATCCTCTTCCTATTCGTTATTTTTTATTAAAGGGATTCGGTGTTATTGTTAACACATCTGAAATGTTGCTTGAGAGCCTTTTAACGGAGGCTTTAATATTTCTTTTACAACTCATCGTGTTTATCGACTTATTGGATTGCATTGTTCTACAGTGTGTCTATTTTTTAAACATGAATCAACACTTTTTTTTTCCTTTTTTTTTTTTTTTTTCAAGCTTGCAGAAAATGCAGTCGACAAGAATGTCTGCACTCGGCCAACACATTTCAAGCCTGACTGCACTCTCTCCCAAGGCTAGAACAAGATTTACCGTTACTGTAATTGCCAAAAAGTAGTACTGTTTCTTTACATCAAGTAATTACTGAGGATTCTCGTAGTGGGATGTAAGAGAGAACACACTTATCAGATCTCTGGAAGTGGAAAGCGTTTTTAATATTATTTGTCTTTTTAATATTTTTATTCATTTATTTACTATAAATGTTTTATTGCTGCTTTGAATTGGTTTTTCAGTTTCACTTTTTTTTTAAATTTTCCAGTGGACTTTACAATATGAAAGGGTTTTTAAAAAAGGAAT
>JAODAL010085373.1:0-10606 GCA_025379985.1 Phyllomedusa bahiana
TAAAATGCCCCCAAAAACATTCCCTATACCATAACACTGCCACCTCCAGTTTGTGTTCGTTCAGCATTGGTTGCAGGGTGTTTGTTCTCTAATGTTTCTCACCTGAAGCACCAATGTCCCTCTGTTCCATGAAGCAAAAAACGCGACTCATCAGAGAAGACAACCCTTTACCAACACAAAGTCCAAATTTCCAATACTACCCCGGAAAAAAGTGCCCGAAACGCTCAGTACTTTTTGGGATGTCGTGTTTCTCTATTTTGCCTCTGAAAGCTTTTACCATTATGGAGCAAAATAAAATTGTTTTTTACTATTAACTTTTTGGTTCTTTACAATACCCGTTTCCGACCTTTGGGGCTTATTGCCAGGGAAAAAGGAAGCCTTTTTACAACCAGCTTGGTTAGCAGAGGTGCAGTGACCCCCGTCTGCCCAGGGCTCCATAACAGAAAAGGGGTTTCAAGGGGCAGTGAATCCGCGCTCCGGGGCAACCATCACAGTAGATTACAAAGGTGCGGTGACATCCGTCTCTCCGGGTCCCCATACACAGTAGGGTTTTTCAGGGTGCATGAATCCGTCTGCTCCGGGGGTTCATAACATATTTTTAGAGGTGCATACTCCGTCTGCCCGGGGGGGGGGCCCCATCATAGTAGGGGTTTGCAAGGGGCAGTGATATCCGTCTGCTCCGGGGGCACCCTCACAGTATGGTTAGCAGAGGTGCAGTGACATCCCTCTGCTCCGGGCCCCATACACATAGGGGTTAGCAAAGGGGAGTGACATCCGTCTGCTCCTGCCCCCCATACACAGTAGGGGTTTGCAAGGGGGCAGGACTCCGTCTGCTCCGTGGCCCCATACAAGTAGGTTTTGCAAGGGGGCATGAAAACCGTCGCTCCGGCCCCATACACTGTAGGGGGACAGAGGTCATGACATCCCCCCTCCGGGGCCCAACACGTAGGGTTAGCGAGGGGCATGACATCCTCTGCTCCAGGGTCCCTAACAGTAGGGTTAGCGAGGTGCAGTGACATCCTTTGCTTCGGGCCCCATACACAGTAGGGTTTCAGAGGGCAGTGACCCCCCGTCGGTCCGGCCCCCTACACAGTAGGGTTAGCAGAGGTGAGTGAAAACCGTCTGCCCCAGGGCTCCATAACAGTAGGGGGTTGCAGAGGGGCATGACATCCGTCTGCTCCGGGCCCCCATACACAGAGGGGGAGCAAGGGGCAGTGACATCCCCCGCTCCGGGCCCCATACACAGTAGGGTTTTGCGAGGTGCATTTACATCCTCTGCCCAGGGCCCCCATACACAGTAGGGTTACAGAGGTACAGTGACATCCGTCGCTCCGGGCCTCTACACATAGGGTTACAAGGTAAAAAGGGCTCCTTGCCCCGGGACCCAACACAAAAAGGGGGTTTTTAAGGGGTGTGAATCCCTGCTCCGGGGCCCCATAACATAGGGTTAGCAGAGGTGCGGACATCCGTCCGCTCCGGGGCCTTAACACAGTAGGGGTTTTGCAGAGGTGCATGACATCCGTCGCTCCCCTGGGCCCCCCTACACAGTAGGGTTAACAGAGGTGCATAAAACCTCCTCCGGGCCCCCCACACGTAAAGGTTACAGGGTGCTGACATCCGTCGCTCCGTGGCCCCCCTACACTAGGTATTGGATCTCCAACACTAGAGTTGAAAGGGGAAAACGGGGGACATTTAGAGATTCAGCCCCAAACATACTCAGTTCCAGCTGTCAAGACACCAAAATGCGTGTTCCCCAGTGTTATCCCAACTCTGATAAATCGACCCTTTTACCCATGACAGCAACAAGGGATATACAGTCATTTAATAAAAAGTTTGGGGCACCCCTATTAATCTTAATCATTTTTAGTTCTAAATTTTTGGGGTTTGTTTTGCAACAGCCATTTCAATTTGATAATCTAATAACTGATGGACACAGTAGAATTCCGGATTGAAATGAGGTTTATTGTACTAACACAAAATGTGCAATATGCATTAAACCAAAATTTGACCGGTGCAAAAGTATGGGCACCCCAACAGAAAAGTGACATTAATATTTAGTAGATCCTCCTTTTGCAAAAATAACAGCCTCTAGTCATTCCTGTAGCTTTTAATCAGTTCCTGGATCCTGGATGAAGGTATTTTTGACCATTCCTCTTTACCAAACAATTCAAGTTCAGTTAAGTTTGATGGTCGCCACCGCTTCAAAGTATCCCACAGATGTTCAATGATATTCAGGTCTGGGGACTGGATGGCATTCAGAACATTGTAATTGTCCCTCTGCATGAATGCGGAGTAGATTTGGAGCTGTGTTTGGGATCATTGTCTTGCTGAAAATACCATCCCCGGCTAACTTCAAATTCATCACTGATTCTTGTACATTATTCTGAAGAACTGCTGATACGAGTTGAATCCATGCGACCCTCAACTTTTAAGAAGATTCCCGGTGCCTGGCATTGGCCCACACAGCCCCAAAGCATGATGGAACCTCCACCAAATTTTACAGTGGTAGCAAGTGTTTTTCTTGGAATGCTGTGTTTTTGGGACGCCATGCATAACGCCTTTTTGTATGACCAAACAACTCAATCTTTGCTTCATCAGTCCACAGGACCTTCTTCCAAAATGAAGCTGGCTTGTCCAAATGTGCTTTTGCATACCTCAGGCGACTCTGTTTGTGGCGTGCTTTCAGAAACGGCTTCTTTCGCATCACTCTCCCATCCAGCTTCTCCTTGTGCAAAGTGTGCTGTATTGTTGACCGATCACAGTGACACCATCTGCAGCAAGATGATGCTGCAGCTCTGTGGAGGTGGTCTGTGGATTGTCCTTGACTCTTCTCACCATTCTTCTTCTCTGCCTTTCTGATATTTTTTCTTGGCCTGCCACTTCTGGGCTTAACAAAGAACTGTCCCCTGTGGTCTTCCATTTCCTTACTATATTCCTCACAGTGGAAACTGACAGGTTAAATCTCTGAGACAACTTTTTTGTATCCTTCCCCTGAACAACCTTTGTTTTCAGATCATTTGAGAGTTGTTTTGAGGAGCCCATGATGCCGCTCTTCACAGGAGATTCAAATAGGAGAACAACTTGCAGATTGGCCACCTTAAATACCTTGTCTCATCATTGGATACACCTGGCTATGAAGTTCAAAGCTCAGTGAGGTTACAAAACCAATGTTGTGCTTCAGAAAGTCAGTAAAAAGTAGTTAGGAGTATTCAAATCAATAAAATGATAAGGGTACCCACATTTTTGCACCAGTCAAAATGTGGTTTAATGCATTTTGCACATTTTGTGTTAGTACAATAAACCTCATTTCAATCCGGAAATATTACTGTGTCCATCAGTTATTAGATATATCAAATTGAAATGCCTGTTGCAAACACCCAAATATTTAGAACTAAAAATGATTAAGATTAATAGGGGTGCCCAAACTTTTTCATATGACTGTATGTGCAGACGGCCTATCACTGTCACAGTAATGAAGACTGGACACCGGTCCTTTAAGACTTCTTAAATAATCAATGCTATTAAAATATCTTGAGATTGTGTCACCGCCTCTTTGTCGGTTTCAGACTGTGACCCCGAATTGTTTGACCTCGTCCTGCAGCTGAGGGAGAAAAGGCTGGATATTGAGGAGGCCCTGGTGGAAGAGAAGAAGATCATGGATAATGTGAAGAAGGAATGTGATGCGCTGGCCAAGAAGGTGCCTGCTGGGAGTTGTAGTCTGATCTGTTCTATGAAGGGGGGTTCACAGAATGCATATAGCTCAGTGTCAGTCCTGATGTAAAAAGTCACCTCTTGGGTCCTGAGGTCCCAGATCCTCTGTTGCTTTCCGGTGCCCATAAGTGATCACAAGGGGCGCACATACCCCCAAATCCAGGGTGACCCGGCCTGTGCGCCATGTGTGATGGGTCTGACAGCTCCTCCTTTCTCCTGCTGACAGGTAAAGATAGTGGAGGTGACCCTGAAAGCGGCGGAGGCTGAACTGGAGGCGTTCCAGCGCGAGAAGCAGCAGAAGCTGAACCAGCTGTATGTGGTGGTTCCTCTGAAGCTCCACCAGGTGAAGTATGAAGCTGCTGGACGCTGCACTACACGTACCTGCTGCACCACACGTACCTGCTGCACTACACGTACCTGCTGCACCACACGTACCTGCTGCACCACACATACCTGCTGTGTGCTGCACTACACATATATGCTGGATGCTGCACTACACGTACCTGCTGCACCACACGTACCTGCTGCACCACACGTACCTGCTGCTCCACACGTACCTGCTGCACTACACGTACCTGCTACACCACACGTACCTGCTGCACCCCACGTACCTGCTGCACCACACGTACCTGCTGCACCACACGTACCTGCTGCACCACACTTACCTGCCGCACCACACTTACCTGCCGCACCACACGTACCTGCCGCTCCACACGTACCTGCCGCTCCACACGTACCTGCTGGACACTGCACCACACGTACCTGCTGCTCCACACGTACCTGCTGCACCACACGTACCTGCTGGACACTGCACCACAACGTACTGCTGCTCCACACGTACCTGCTGCACAACACGTACCTGCTGGACACTGCACCACACGCTGCACCACACGTACATGCTGGACACTGCACCACACGCTGCACCACACGTACCTGCTGCACTACATGTACCTGCTGCACTACACATACCTGCTGCACCACACGTACCTGCTGCACCACACGTACCTGCTGCACTACACGTACCTGCTGCATGCTGCACCACACGTACCTGCTGGACGCTGCACCACACGTACCTGCTGGACACTGCACCACACGTACCTGCTGGACACTGCAACACACGTACCTGCTGGACACTGCACCACACGTACCTGCTGCACTACAAATATCTGCTGGACACTGCACTACACGTACCTGCTCCACTACACGTACCTACTGCATGCTACACTACACGTACTTGCTGCATGCTGCACTACACATACTGGCTGCACTACACGTGCCTGCTGCACTACACATAACTGGATCTTCCTCTTCTCTGGACACACTTGGTTTAACCTGCAGCCCCTCTTCCTCTTCTCTGGAGACATTTAGTGTAACCTGCAGCCCCTCTTCCTCTTCTCTGGAGACATTTAGTGTAACCTGCAGCCCCTCTTCCTCTTCTCTGGAGACATTTAGTGTAACCTGCAGCCCCTCTTCCTCTTCTCTGGAGACATTTAGTGTAACCTGAAGACCCTCTTCCTCCCTTTTCTGGATACATTTATGTAAAACCCGCAGGCCTCTTCCTCTTCTCTGGAACAATTTGTAAACCTGCAGCCCCTCTTTCCCCTTTCTCTGGAGACAAATTTTTATAACCCCCCAGCCCCTCTTTTTTCTTCCCCTGGAAAACAATTTTGTGTAAAACCCGCAGGGGCCTCTTTTCCCTTTCTGGAGACATTTTTTCTAACCTGCCGCCCTTTTTCCTCTTCTCTGGATACATTTATGTAACCGCAAACGCCTCTCTCTCTTCTCTGGGGGACTTTAATGAAAAATGCAGGGGCCTCTTTTTTCTCTCGAACATTTAGGTTTAAACCCGCAGCCCCTTTTCCCCCTTCTCCCGGAGACATTTAGTGGGGAAAAACCGCCCCGCCCCCTTTTTCCTCTTTCTCCTGGGTACATTTTAAAATTTTAACCTCAGCGCCTCTCTTTCCCCTTCCCCCGGAACAAAATTTAGGGGGTAATCTTGGGAAGGGGGCCCCCTCTCTCCCCTTTTGGGGACCCCCTTTTTGTTTGGTAACCCCGCAGCGCCTCTTTTCCCCTTTTCTGGATACAATTTTTTGTGTAACCTGCAGCCCCTTTTTTTCTTTCTCTGGGGACATTTTAAATGTTAAACCGGGAGCGCCTCTCTCTCTTTTCTTTGGAAAAACAAATTTAGTTAAAAAACCCGCACCCCCCTTCCCCCTTCTCTGGAAAACAATTTGTAATAACAACCTGCAGCCCCTTTTTCCCCCTTCTCTAGACAATTTTTAACCTGCCCCCGGCCCCCTTTTTTCCCCTTTGCCTCGGGGAAAATTTAGTGTAACCTGCAGCCCCTCCCCCCTTTCCCCTTCTCTTGGGGACCTTTAGTGTAACCTCAGCCCCCCCTTCCTCTTCTCTGGAGAAATTTTTTGTGTAACCTGCAGCCCCTCTTTCCTCTTCTTTGAGACTTTAGTGTAACCTGCACCCCTCTTTCCCCTTTTCTGGAGACATTTTGTGTAACCTGCAGCCCCTCTTCCTCTTTTTCTTGGGGACATTTTGTTTTAACCTGCAGCCCCTCTTTTTCCCTTCCTGGGAGACATTTAGTTTTAACCCCGCAAACCCCCCCTTTCCCCTTCCCCTGGAGACATTTAAGTGTAACCTGCAGCCCCTCTTTCCCCCCCTTTCCCCTGGAGACATTTTAGTGTAACCCCCGGATCCCCCCTCCCTCTTTTCCCGGGGGACATTTAGTGTAACCCAGCGCCTCTTCCCCCTCTCTGGATACATTTATGGGAACCTGAGCGCCTCTCTCCCTTCTCTGGGAAATTTAAGGGGTTTAAACTGCAGCGCCCCCTCCCCTCTTCTCTGGGGGGATTTTTGTGAAAAATGCAGCGCCTCTTTTCCCCTTTTCCTCTGGATACATTTAGTGTAACCGCAGCGCCTCTTTCCTTTTTCTGGAGACATTTTTTTGTAACCCTTCAGCCCTCTCTCTTCTTCCTGGAGACAATTAGGTAACCGCAGCTCCTCTTTTTCCCCTTCTCTGGAGACAATTTGTAAACCTTCAAACCCCTCTTCCCCCTTCTCTGGGGGCAATTTGTATAACCTGCACCCCTCTTCATCTTCTCTGGAGACATTTAGTGGGAACCTGCAGCCCCCCTTTCCCCCTTCCCTGGAGGAAAATTTAGGGGTTTAAACCCGCACCCCTCTTCCCCCTTCCCCTGGAGAAAATTTTTGTGTAACCTCAGGCCCCCTCCCTTTCCCCTTCTTTTTTGGGGACATTTAAATTTAAAACCCGCAGCCCCCCCCCTTCCTCTTCTCTGGAGAAAATTTTTTGGTAACCACAGCCCCTCTTTTTTTCCCCTTCTCCCGGAACATTTAGTTTTAAACCCCGGCCCCCCCTTTTCCCTTCTTTTGGAGACATTTATGTAACCCCCGCAGCCCCCCTTTCCCCTTCTCTGGAAGAAAATTTAGTGTAACCTGCAGCCCCTCTTTTCCCTTTTTCTGGAGACATTTATTTTAACCTGCAGCCCCTTCCCCCCTCTTTTTCCCGGAGACATTTTATGTAAACCCGCAGCGCCTCTTCCTCTTTTCGGATACATTTTTGTGTAACCTGCACGCCTCTTTCTCTTCTCTGGAGACATTTAGTGTAACCTGCAGCCCCTCTCCCTCTTCTCTGGGAATTTAAATGTAACCCCGCAGCTCCCCTTCCTCTTTTTTCTGGAAACAATTTTTATTAAACCCGCAGCCCCCCCTTTCCCCTTCTTTTTTGGGGGGACCCTTTGTGTAACCTGCAGCCCCTTCCCCTTCCCCCTTTTAGACATTTAGTGTAAAACCCGCCGCCCCTTCTTCCTCTTTTCTTGGGGGGGAAAATTTATTGTAACCTTGCAGCCCCCCCCTTCCCCCCTTCTTTGGAGACATTTTAGTTTAAACCTGAAGGCCCCTCTTTTTCCTTTCCTCTCTGGGACATTTTGTGTAACCTGCAGCCCCTCTTTTTCCCCTTTTCCCGGGGACATTTAAATTTAACCTGCAGCCCCTCTTTTTCCCCTTCCCCTTTAGACAATTAAGGGGGGGGGGGGGGGGGGGGGGGGGGGAAACCTTCGAGCCCCCTTTTTCCTCTTTTTTTCTTTGGGAAAAACCCTTTTGGCGGTTTTAACCTCCCCCTTCTTTTTTTTAAAATTTCCGAAAACCCCTTTAAGGGTTTAAACCCGCAAACCCCTCCTTTCCCCTCTTCCCCTTTTGGGGCAATTGGGTAAACCTCCACCCCTCTTTTTCCCCTCTGGGGCCTTTTTTTAAGACCCCTTTTTTCCTTTCTTCCCCTGGAGAAATTTGGTAACCTCAAGGCACCCTTTTTCTCCCCTTTTTGGGACCCCTTTAGTTTTCCGGGACCCCCCTTTTTTGCTCCCAGTTTAGTTAACCCCCCCGCCCTTTTCTTTCTCTTTTGGGGACATTTTTAGTGAAACCCCGGCAGCCCCCCTTTTTCCCTTCTTGGAAACTTTTGTTAAACCCTGCCCCCTTCCTTTTTTTCCTGGAAACTTTTTTGTAAACCCGGGGGGCCCCTTTTTCCTTCCCGGGGGAAAAGGGTAAACCGCACCCCTTTTCCTTTTTCTCTAGACCTTTAAAATTAACCTCCAAGCCCCCTTTCCTTTCTCCGGAAACATTGTGTCCCAAAAGGGTTTATTCCCCTTCCGGAGGGGCCATTTAAATGTAAATGCGGCCGTCTTTTTCTTTTCTTTTACATTTGTGGGAACCTGCCTTGCGCCCTTTTTCTCTTCCTTGGGGACATTTTTAAACCTCACGGGGGGGGCCCCCTCCCGTTTTTCCCCGGGGGCTTTAGTGTAAATTTCCAAAATTTCCCCCTTTCCTTTTCCCCCCTGGAGACAATTTGGGGGGGTTTCCTTTTTCAGCCCTTTTCCTCTTCCCCTTTGGGCTTTAGTGTTTAACCCGAAACCCCCCTCCTTTTCCGCCTGGAGACTTTAGTGTAATGGCAGCCCCCCTTCCCCCCCTTCTCCCTGGAAAAAACAATTTTTAAAAATTAACCCTCCCCGCCCTTTTTCCTTCTTCCCTTTGACACTTATTTTCCCCCGCGCCCCCTCCTTTCTCTGGAGACATTAAGGGTAAATTCAATTCTCCCCTTCCTGGAGAAAAAAAATTTTTAAAAAACCTGGCACCCCCCTTAAAACCTTTCTTGGGAGACCTTTTTATAACCTTTTTTGGCCGGGGCCCCCTTATTTTCCCTTCCTTTTGAGACATTTATTAAAAAACCCGGCAGTTTTTCCCCCTTCCTCTTTTTCCCTTTGGGCCAAAATTTTTTAACCCAAGGCCCCCTTCCTCTCTTTTAACTTTAGGGGGTAACCTTTAGGCCCCTTTTTCCCCCTTCCCCTTTTTGCAAAATTTGTGTAAAAAACCTTCCCCGCCCCTCTAAAATTCCCCTCTTCTTTT
This sequence comes from Phyllomedusa bahiana, assembly GCA_025379985.1. Lineage (NCBI taxonomy): Eukaryota > Metazoa > Chordata > Amphibia > Anura > Hylidae > Phyllomedusa > Phyllomedusa bahiana. Next base: position 9,139 of record JAODAL010085373.1, read on the forward strand.
GGGGAAATTTTGGAACCTCCCCCTTTCCCCTCTTCCCCTTGAAACCCTTAAACCCTGAAAACCCCTGTCCTCTTCCTGGGCATTTTTAAAAACCAGGGGCCCCTTCCTTTCCGGAAGGAAAAAGTTTAAATGTAACCTGCGACCCCCTTTATTCTCTGGGGGGCCCAAAAAAAAAGGGAAACCCCCGGGCAAGCCCCCCCCTTCCCTCTTCTCTGGAAGAACCCTTTATTAAACCGCCAAAAAAACCCCCTTTCTTCTCCCCCGGGGACATTTTGTGAAACCCCAGCCCCTCCCCTCCTTCCGGAAAAATTTGTTTTTTAACCCAGCAACCTTTTTCCCCTTTTTCTTCCCCCGGGGCTTTTGGGGTAACCTTAACCCTCTTTCCCCCTTTCCTAGAACCAAAAATTTTGGTAACCCTGGCCCCGGGGCCCTTTTCCTCCCCTCTGGGGACATTAAAATGTAAACCTGGGGAAAGGGGGCCCCCTTTTTTCTCTTTTACCTTGGGCCCTTTTTGGGGGTTAAACCTTGGGAGGCCCCCATCCCCTTTTCCCTTTTGGGAACATTTAGTTGTTTAAACCCGCCCGCCCCTCTTTCCTTTTTCTGGAACAATTGTTAAATCAAGGGCCCCTTTTCTCTTTTCCGGATAGGGGGTTTTAAATGGCCCCTTTCCCGTTTTCGGTTTCCCAAAATTTTTGAACCCTTCCCCCCCTCTTCCTTTCTCTTTTTTTTTACCCTTTAATTTTAACCCCTTTCCGCCGCCCTTCCCCCTTTTCCCCTTCTTCAATGGAACATTTATGTTTTCCCCAGCCGCTTCCCCACCATAAACCGAAAAACATTTAAAAATTTAACCCCGCCGCGCCCCCCCCCCTTTCGGGGGACCCAAAATGTAAACCTTCAGCCCCATTTCCTCTTTTCTTTGGAACATTTAGTTAAAACCTTTCAGCCCCCCACTTTTCCCTTTGGAACCCTTTTGGTAAACATCCCCGGCGCCTCCCCCCTTTCTCCTTTTGGGGTTTTTAAATTTAAATGTAACCCCCAAAAGCCCCTTTTCCCCTTCTCTTGGGGACAATTTTTGTAACCCGCAGCCCCTTTCCTTTCTCTGGAAAAACAAATTTTTTAAAACCCCAGCCCCTCCCTTCCCTTTTTCGGAGAAAATTTAGTTAAAAACCGCACCCCTCTTTCCCCTTTTCCCGGGGGACATTTTTTTTAACCTGCAGCCCCTCTTCCTCTTCTTTTGGAAAATTTTTGAAAACCTTTCACCCCCTTTCCTTTCTCCCCGGGGACATTTAGTGTAACCTGCACCCCCTCCCCTTTCCCCTTTCTGGAACATTTTGTTTTAAACCGCAGCCCTCTTCTCCCTTTTCTGGGGACATTTAGTGTAACCTGCAGCGCCTCTCCTTTTTCTTCCCGGAGCATTTAGGTAACCTGCAGCCCCTCTTCCCCTTCTCTGGAGACAATTTTTTTATAA
>JAODAL010085374.1:0-10606 GCA_025379985.1 Phyllomedusa bahiana
GTCGGGCCACGGGGGAACCCATGTCCCCCTTCCTGCACAATGCCAGGGAAAGGGGGGAAATGCGGCCCGCATGCGGGCTGCAGGCACCTCATTCGCTGGGAATACTCACCTAACCCTTTTCTCCTGCTCATTAAAGTCTCCCCCTGTCGGAAGGGTGCAACTCCCTGCCTTTTAGAAAGCATGTGTGCCTGCCTCTGAGAAATTTAAAAAGGGCCCGGCACTGGGAAATTTTCTAATTGCCGGGGGTTGACCCCTATATTTTTGGGCTCCTCCCCCCCTTCCCTGCCGGATCTTTCCCTGCTCTAAGCCTTAGAGATAGTATTATTGTTTCTTCCCCTGTTTTCCCTTTCCCCTTTTCTTTGTTTCCCCCCAAACCCGAACCTTTTTCCCCCCCCCCCTGACCTTCCCGCCCCGTCACGACTACAAGCCCCCCCCTAATGATTCTGTACCAAACCCCCAACACCGCAGCTGCCCCAAAAGGGAAGTCGTGCCAAAGGAGCGACCTGGGGTTCTTTACCCGCAGCAAGTTTTCCCAAACCCCTTCGACGGCCCTGGTGAAAAACCCAAACCCCCCTTTGACCCCCCCCCCCTGGTGAGGGGTTTTAACCCCAATTTCCTGCTGGGACAACAGATTTCCCTACCCTGCGTTTTCATTTTTTTCCCCTGTGGTTTTTTTACCTCCAAGGAAAGTATTTGGGGGAACAAAAGGAAATTTCAAAAATTTTAGATGATTTATGTCCCCTGAAAATCTTTTGAAAATTGTGTCAAGCTTCTCTTTTTACTCTATGTTATTTAAAAGCTAAAAATATTTTGATTTGAACCCTACTGATTATATACACATTTAACTTTACTTAAAGGGGTTTTCAAACCTTATTTTTTTTAAAAACGGGGGAATTTTAAAAAAATGTTTAAAAAATTGTAAAAAAAAAAAGTATATTTTTTTAAAAAAAGCAGGTATAACATTCCCATTTATTTGAATGGGGCAATCCAAACCGTAGTTCAAAAAACAAATTTTTTGAAAGGATCCCCCTTTGCTTCGGGGGGCATGATGTTGGGTTTTTCCACAAAGAAAAGGGGGTTTTTAAACCAAAACCTAAAGAGAGGACCCCCCTTTTGCAAAGTAAAAATCCTTTACCCCCCACTTTTCTGCTAAGGTTTTCCCCATCAGATTTTTTTGGGGAGAAAAAACAGATGTTGAACTCCCCCTAACAGTTTTCAGATACCCTTTTTTCAACTACTAAGACATTCCCCATTTTTAAACCCTTTAATTCCCCCCCCTTTTTTTACCTTCCCCAAAAAGTCCCTCCTTTTTTTACTTAAAAACAGAAAAATCATTTGATTAATAAGCTTGCTATTTTGCTCCCTAAAAAGGGAAACTCTTTGGGTTTAAACTGAAAAAAGGATATGGGTTTATAAACCAAATTTTAAAAACTTGCAAAGAACCAAAAAAGATTTATGTTGGTTTTGATTTTTTTGTTAATTTGTATGGGAACCCCAAACAGGGAAACAGGGAATTTTTTGCAAAGCAGCACAGCAGGTGCGTGGTAAAACCCCCATAGGGGGGCCACATTGGGGGAAGTCAAGGAGGGGGTCCCCGGCACTAAAAATACAGGTGATGGGGGTGTATATGGTGACCTTTTGGGGGAGGGGGGACCTGTTAACCTTTTGGTGTCACTTCTCCTCTTTCCCAAAAGCATTATTTCTCACTGTAACCAATTTTCCCCAGATGACTGGCCTTAGCGGTTTCCTGGCTCCCGGCTGCTCTAAACTCCCCAAATGTGGCTGGACCGGGGTGTCACCATCCACCTAGATATTAGGCTCTGATGTTTTGTTTGGCCCTTTTGCAGGGCCAGCACTCCCCCCCCCAAGTAGCGCCCCTGGCTGTGTTTAAGCTCTTCTTCACCCACCCCAAGGGAGCCTCCCCTCTGCACTGCCACCAACTGCAAAGGCCACCTCCTCCAAAATATGGGGTTTATCTCCCAAATTCCCACCGCGGGTTTAAAGGGCAAAGGGGGGATCATCCTGACAACTGTAAACTGCATTCCCATCACACTTTTGCTTCTCCCCACCAACCTTTGGGGTCTCTCCAAACCCCTTCCCTTTCAAACAAATGGAGCATGATACAGCGGGAAATGGGGAGGTCACCAAAACCTAGCGATTCCCCCCCCTCACTCTTTCAAAACCACTCCTTTTCTCTTTTGGTAATTTTTATGTTTGGGTTGGGAAATGATTTAAACAAAAATGTTTCTCGGAAATCACACAAAGTTTTAAAGGGTGGCAAAGGGGGTTGCGGTTTTTTTTGCGCTTTCACATCGGGAAAGACTTAACCAAATTGCAAAACCATTCACTCAAAAGCAAGTCGAATAAAGATGTTAAAGGGGTGGGGTTCTTTTTCCCTTTCTTGACCCAAAAATGGTTTGAACGTTTCGGCACACTTGTTCAGGCACAACCCAAGAGCATCCTGACCCCCTTTTTTGGTGGGAAACCCGGGCACAGAGAGGGGCGGGGGAGAGAGTTGGGAAACAAGGTTTCCCCCAACTCCGGGGTTTTCTACTTTTGGTTTATGGCGGCTTTAAAACTCTCATCAACCTCACCTCTTTCCCGCCTCTCCACTCCGGAAAACCATTAAGAGGGGTCCCGCACTTTTAAAATTTTTGGTGGGCATTGTTTTCCCCCGGGGACCTTTCTTTGGGTGGGCTGTTCCCCCAACTGGGCCCCCATGGGGATGTTGTTTGAGGGCCCTTGATTGTGGGGCAGAAAAAAGCAGGGAGGAAAATGAAGGGTTTAAATTTTTCAAAATTTTCCCAAAGGGCCCCTTTCTTTCCTTTGCAAGTTTTTTATGCAAATGCAGGGGGCCTCCTTTATTTAGTAACACCGTCCTCCAGTTGCAGCCATCTCTAGACTGAGGCAGGTAGTTCCTAGACCCAGTCCCTTGCATAGCTACCTCTCTATCACTCCCCTTCCATGCGGCCATGGAAGAAAAGGTTAATGCTGACCTCTGATTCAGAGACAGCACAGCCTGTGTCAGGATGGCATAATGGATTGCTTCTCTGACAGCTTCAGATGAGGGTACCAATATCCTGAAGGTGGATATCAGTGGAGAGAACTACTCCCCAGTGGGGAGAGATAAGCTCCCCTGGAGAGAAGAGCCAGACACCACTTAGCAGATGGAGACCTAGAGATAGACCCAGAAATTTAAATGTACCTATGTTATATAATCTCCTAATCACCCCCACCCTGTTTTGTCATGGTTTTTCCCGCCAACATCTTGAGTGACTGCAGCTGGTTAAATTCTGCAAAACACATGACTTTACTAATTTTACATGTGCAGAAGGTACTAGCTGACCACAGAGGTGAAATAGTGGTCATTTCTAGATCATTCTTTGTGCAATTATAGCAGAAAACAGTGCAATTATTAACCATTTGTAGTATACCGTACCACCTACTCCTATATACTACATTTGTGAATGTAAAACTATTGAAGTGTATAGATATACCTGAAAAATATAGATGTCCCTCAATGATCATCAGAAATGATGGGAGGCATGAACGAGCTCACTAAATAGTTTTTCAGGTTGTTGCTTGGACTTGGATGTACTGCATGACCCTGGCTTTGCCTAAACTCAGGATCCCTGACAGGTTCTAGGCAACTCCACACAGCTGCTTATTCAAGCAGTTATCACTTCTTTTAGCATCCAACCCACCAAGAGTCTACTGATGAGCAATTCCAGATAAAAGAGTTAATAGCGCCATATGTCATGAACCCAAATACTGCTAAATAGTTAAAGTCACCGACCTGTTTCTCCTTATATAAAGTGAGAATGGACCTGAATGGACTCTCTTAACCTCTAGACCGCTCTAGAGCAGGTGCTACAGTTACTTTGACAATAGTTACACATATCAGACCAAATAACATTCTAGTAATCTTTTTGAGGAAATCCATGCACAGAAAGTAAGTACAAACGGTAGATTTTGTACATGGATAGATAAAAAAAATCGAGGACTCCAGGTTTATATGGCCAAAATTGTTAACTAATGGAACACCATGTTAGTGCTCACACTAAAAATTTTTTTTAAATAGAATTAAAAAACCCGTTTTAAAATAACACCCCCTAAATTTATAAACACAACACCACAAAATTGAGATACTGTTATGGGAAAAGGGGAAAAAACTTTTTTTCCCCGGCTGGCCCCGGAAGGGCTTTGGGGGAAAAGGAAAAATTTTTAATATTTTTATCTGCCAAAGGGCAAGTTTCCCTCCCAAAAAAAGTAAAAGAAGAAAAGGGAAAACATACAAATTTAATGGAAAAATAAGGGGAATTTTAAAAAATTAAAAAAATACAATTAGAGCTTTAAAATGTAAATGGGTTTTTTCCCGGAAATTCGAAAAGAATTTTTTTCAAATGTGCAAAAAAAAAAATTTAGAGTTTTATAAAAGGAAAAAACCCTCTCACAACCTCCCCCAATGTAGTTTTACAAAAAGATTCAAAAACCTTTTTTTTAAACCCAAATTTGCCAAAACTGGCCAAATTTTTCTATAAAGAAAAATATGGGTTTTGATGGAGGTAACTGGGCAGTTTTAAAATTTAAAAACATGATTTTTTCAAAAATTTATTTGTATTTTACTATCTTAGAAAAAAGACCCATGTCAAATTAAAAACAATTTTCATTGCTTTGGGAAAAAAATATGTAACTGATTTGTTTTTTTTGCCGCTCCGGGAAAAAAATAAGAAAGGCCCCGAAAAAAAAGATTAACGGGGTAAAGAAGTTGGAAAAAAAAAAGACAAATAAACAAAGGGCAAAAGGGCATTCTAAAAATAACACACAGAATAAAAAATTTCCAAAAAGAAAAGTTCATTTCCATGATCACACAGGACAGTAAAAGGGCCTTTTTAAACCCAAAATTTCTGACGAAAATTTTCGGGGGACAAAACAAACTTCAATAACAAACAAAACTTTTTAAAATTTGTTTAAAGCCCTCTGATAAAATCTTGCAACCCCTGGATATAAAAATTGAAAAAAAAAATAAGGTTGGGCGATGCCAAAAAAACTACTTTGTGTTTTAACCCTGTCCCGAAACACAAAACATGCCGGTTTTTAGAAAAAAAACAAAGAATTTAAAACAAAGGTTATGCGAAAAAAAAAAAGAATAATTTAAAAAAAAAATTTGGGACAAATTTAGCGCAATGGTGCTTGGGGGCCCTGTCCGGGGGACCGTGAGAAAAAATTGATAAAAACATAAAGTACAAGTTAAAAAAAACAAAACTAACTAAAATGAAATTACCCCGAAAAAGGCGGGGTTCCAATTTATTGGGCACATATGTATTAAAACCCCAAAATTTTGCTCCCACCACCAATAATTAATACTTTAGTTGTTCTTTCCCCCCCAACTTTGGGTGGGCCCTTTTTTCTATGGAAAAAAAATAAAAAGGGGAACCCGGTTTCAAATCCCCCCGAGAAAGAAGGTTGGGGGGCCCCAAAATTTAAAAAAGGGGAAAACACAGCCAAAGGTCTGCCCCGGGAAACATTCTAATAATTTGGGCATGAAAAAACAACCAAATCAGGGTCTAAAAGGGCCCAAAAAAATTAAGGGCCCCTCTAAGGGGGCAAGAACCCAAATAACCCTTTTTTAAAAACCCTTTCCCGTTGGGAATTTTTCATAAATTTTTATCACTTTCAAATTTTTTAATGGGTTTAATTTCCCAAAACCCTTTAAATTTACTGGGAAAAAAGAAAAAAAAACTCGTGGGGTGAAATGTGAAAAACGGAGACCCTTTTTGGTGGGGGGCGGGGGGGGGGGGGTAAAAACGAAATTTTTTTCCTTTCGTAGGGGATGAATTTTAAAGTATTTCCTAAGGTGGTTAATGAAATTTGGGGGCCCCCCAATTTGTAGAGTTTAAAAAGATCTGTTTTAAATACTGAAAAAAAAACCCAAAACAAATTTTTACTCTTAAAATTTTTGCTTTAAGGGGCCCTTTGCGCAACAAATAAAAATTTTTTTTTTTGTTGACAAAATGCCTTAAATTTGAAACAAACCTTTTTTGTAGAAAAACAAACCCTTTTAATCTACAAGCACCACCCGCCCAACCCCGCGGCCCCCCCAATTTTTTGGGGAAAATACCAAAACCCATGATGCATTTATATAAAACTATAACAGTAGGGGAAGATGGGAAAATTGGGGGTTTTTCCCAAAAACGGGGGGCCAAAAGTTTGACAAAACCCCCGTTCTACAAATTTTACAAAAGGCCCGTGGAGATGCCAAAAAATTTAAACCCCTTTTATTTTTTTTAAATTTTTTTGTGGGAAAAGGAAAAAGGGGGGATGAACTTTTTTCTAAAATTTTTTAAGACTTTTTAAAACTTTTTTTATTTAAACCCAAGGGTGCAAACACTTTATAAACCTTTTTGCATTATATAGATAAAAACAGAACCTTTTTTGCAAGATGGTGGTTTTTCCCCATTCCTGCCTAACAGAAAAATTTATTTGAATTCTTTAAAAACGGTGGGGTTTCCTGTTTTTTAATCTTTCCTTTTTCTTTTAAACAAAAAAAGTTTGTCAAAAATTAAATGGTTTTAGAAAAACCAAAAAAATTTAAATATTAGACAAAATTAAAAACAAAAGGAAACCCAAAATGCCGAATTTTTAAAAAAAAAAAGGGCCATTAAAAATAAAGGGAAAAAAAATCCAAACCTACCCAAAAAGAACCCCGTGTGAAAAAGTAATTAAACCAAAAACTTTTTGGGCCATTTTTTTAGCCGCAATAACTGCAATCAAGGTAGCCCCCAACCCCCCTCACATGGACAACTCTCCGGAGGGAAAAATTGGCCCACTCATCTTTTCAGAATTGTTTGTAAATCGCTTTTTTTTTAAAATCATGCCACAGCATCTCAAAAAAGATTAAAGGGGCAAGATCTTTGCTAGGCCACTCCAAAAAATCTTAATTTCCCTTTTTCATATGGGGGACCCTTCCCCCTTTTAGGGTTTGTTTGGTAGATAGCCCGAATTCATGGTTCCAGGGCCCGGGCCCACGGTAGGGCCCAAAGGGAGGGGGGCCCACCCCCAGCCTATCCCTAAGGGGGGGCCCGTCAGGGCCCCGGGCCCCCGCCGGGCCCAGGCCGCCCGCCTGGGCCTGAAAAACGCTGGGGGCCCCTTTTGGAACCCCCTCGCGGAGCAAAAGGCAAAACCTCCCTTCCCCGCAGACAAATGTCGGGGCCCCGCTCCCCCCGGGGGACGCTGGGAAACCTCCTTTAGCTGGGGAAGGGGCCCACACAAACGGGGGCCCCCGGGTTTCCTCCTAGGCCTGAGGGCCCGCCGCGGCTCCGTCGGCCCCCAGCCGGCCAAACGGCGCAATGACCCTGTGCATCGCGACGCTGCCATTTTCCCCCGGGTGCACCCCGCTTTCCGGCCGTGCCCCCCCGAGGACTGCCGGAGGAGCGCGCGGGGTTAAAAGGACAGAAAGGGGCGCGCCGGGCCCCGGGAAAAATTGGGGAATAAAATTTGGTTGTTTTAAGTTTCCGCCTGGGGCCCCCCAAAATTTTTGCCTGTTGGCCGCCCAAGCCGCCGGGTGTGACCCCCCCATAATTTTTGCCGTTTTGGGGGCCCCCAAAAGGGGCCCTGCCTGTGGCCCCCCCTAAAAACCTGCCGCAGCCCCCTAAAAATCCTTTTTTTCCCGGGCCCCCCCTAAAAGCCCCGCCTGCGGCCCCCCAAATCCTGCCTTCCCGGCCCCCCATAAACCCCCTGCGGGGCCCCATAAAAGCCTGCCTGCGGCCCCCATAATGCCTGCCTGCGGGCCCCCCATAACCTTTTCCCGCCGGGGGGGCCCCCATAATGCCTGCCTCGGCCCCTATATTAAAGCCTGCCGGCCCCCCATAAAAGCCTGCCTGCGGCCCCCCCTATATCCGCCTGCGGGCCCCCCATAATTTCCCTGCGGGCCCCCTAAAATCCGCCCCGGCCCCCTATATCCTGCCCCGGGGGCCCCCCCTAATGCCTCCCCCCTGCGGCCCCCTAAAATGCCTGCCTGCGGCCCCCTATATCCTGCCTGCGGGCCCCCCCAAAAGCCTGCCTGCGCCCCCTATACCCGCCTGCGGCCCCCCCCCAAAAGCCTCCTTTCGGCCCCTAAAAAGCCTTTCCTCGGCCCCCCCCCCTAATGCCCTTTCCTGCGGCCCCACTATAAAAAGCCTGCCCGCGGCCCCCCAAATCCCAGCCTGTGGCCCCCCATAATTTCCTGGGCCCCGGCCGCCCAAAAATGCCCCGGGGGCCCCCCAAATGCCCCGCCCCGCGGCCCCCTAAAAAAGCCTGCCTTTGGGCCCCCCAATCCCCCGCCCGCGCCCCCCAAAAATGCCTGCCTGCGGCCCCCTATAACCGCCTGCGGCCCCCATAAAATGGGCCCCCTGCGGCCCGGGGGACCAAAAAATGCCTGCCTGTGGCCCCCAAAATTTTCTGCCTAGGCCCCCATTCCGCCTGCCTGTGGCCCCATATATCCTGCCTGTTTTTCCCCCCCAAATTTTAAAAAAGGGCCCGCCTGCGCCACTTATAATTCCTTTCCCCCGTGGGGCCCCCTATATTTTTGGGCCCGTGGCCCCCTATTCCCGGCCCGTGGCCCCCCATACATTTCCCGGCCTGGGGCCCCCTAAAATGCCTGCCTGGTGCCCCTCTATGCCTGCCTGGTGCCCCCCTAAGCCTGCCTTGGGGGGCCCCCCCTATAAACGCCTTTCGTGGGCCCCATATGGGCCCGCCTGAGCCCCCCAAAAATCCTGCCTGTGGCCCCCGTACGCCCCCGCCTGAGCCCCCGTAAAGGGCGCCCGGGCCCCAAAAATGGCCCGGGCCCTTTGGCCCCCCTAAGGGCCCCGGGCCCGTGTGGCCCCCATAGGGGCCCCCGCCGCCCGGTTTTGGGCCCCCATAATCCCCGCCCGGTGGCCCCTATTTAAAGCCCCTGTAGCCCCAAAATCCTGCCGAACCCCTGTAACCCGGCTTCCCGTGACCCCCATACCCCCCGCCCAAAAGGGCCCATAAAACCCCCCCTATTTGGGGCCCCCAAAGCCTTCCTTTTGGGCCCCCTTTCGCCGCCTGTGGCCCCCTACGCCTGCCGGGGCCCCCCCCCCCCTAAAACCCTTTCCTGATAGCCCCCCTATCCCCCTGCCTGGGGAAACCCCCAGCTAAAATTTGCCTGAGCCCCCAGCTTTTATACCTGCCGAGTTGCCCCAAAAAAATTTTTTCCAACCCCGTCTAAAGGGACCAAAACTAAATACCATGCCCCGACGAGAGGGGGAAATCCTTTTAAAACCATCAACCCAAAGGGGGTTAAAAACCCAAAAATTTTTGGAGTTTTAAATGGAAAAGTGAGGGAAACAAAAAATAAATTTGGGGGGTCCCAAATCCTCAGGGGGCGGTCCTTGGGCCCCCGGGGCCCAACAACATGAAGGTGGAACCCTTTGGGGAAGAAAAAATGAAAGTGAACCCCGCCAAACAGAAAAAAACATCTCCGGGGGAGTTTACAAAATTTTAAAAATTTTCAAGGGGTAATCACTTTATGTCTGCAGAGGGCCCACATACAACTAATTAAACCCACCGCAATAAGGGCACTGTTGGCGGGGAAAAATGATAATCAGGGCCGTTTTACTCTGAAATTTAAAAAGGGGGGTCCCGTTTTTTTCAGGGGGTGGCAGGAAATTTCTTGAGGCCCTTAAAGTAATAAAAGTTTTGGGTCCTTTTTTTGTAAAGGGGGGTTTTTAAATAACAAATCATGCCCTCGGTAGATTTGCTCCATGTATCGGGTGGAAATTTTTTAGTGACTGTTAAAATTTTGGGGGTTTTCACTTCCCAAAAAGGGTGGGCGATTTGGAAAAATGCAAAATTTTTAGGGGTGTTTTTATTTTGCATACCCCCTGAGGAAAGGGACCCGGGGGCCCCCAAGTGGAAAGTGCAGAAAAATTTTGTGAAAAAGACCTTGGGGGCAGGGGTGAGAGGGAAAAAGTGTGTTGTGTGGGGGGGGGGGTATTTTTAAGGCGGAGGGGGGGGGGGCTCCAAAGGGGTTAAATTTGCCCAAAGGGAAACCCAAAAACCTTGTTTCCCCGGGCCCCCGCCAAGGTTTCCCCTTTAAACCCCGCCCGGGCCCTTTCCCTTTTCCCAGGCAGAAAAACACCCCCAAACCATCACACAACCAAACCCCAAGTTTAAAAAGGGGTAACTACCGGACGTTCAAACAAATCCATGCAAAAGATAAAAAAGCCACGCCTATATTTAAAGTCAAGGGGGCGGCGCACCGGGGAAAACCGGAAAAAATACCCCTTTTTTAAATTAGATAAAAATTTTAAAAAAATTTTTTTTTTTTAAAAAAAAGAGAAATAAAAAATATAGGGAACAGAAAACACAATAAAAGGTTTCTAGAGTTTTTCAAATTTCTTTAAAGCAAAAATAAGAAGTTTAAAGTAAAAAGGGTTTGATTAATGCAATTTTAACGAAAAAAAAAAAAAAAAATGGCAAAACGAGGGTTTCAATGCAAATTCTCGTTTCCAGATGGGGTTTCCCCCTGCATATGACTTAACCTAATGCTCTGCACAAAAACCCCTTTCCCTTAGGAGTTCCGTCACATATTCTACCATAAATT
>JAODAL010085375.1:0-10606 GCA_025379985.1 Phyllomedusa bahiana
ACCCACAAAAAACAGGAAAGGGGTACCCTGGGGGGAAACCATGCCAGTCCGTACTGTAACGGGTAGGTTTGGTTTCGCGGGAAACCCCCCAAGCGATGGTACGAAAGGGGCCACCCCGGGGAACGGAATTTTAAGTACCCCCCGGGTTTTCACCAAGCCCCCCCGCAAAGGGCGGGATGGATTTTGTTTGCGGCGGGGAGACTCCCAAAGGTTTTTCCCCCTTGACTTAAATTTGCTTTGCGAGGGGGCCCGGGGGAAACTGCGGGGTAACAAAATCGTAATCCAAGGCGAAGTGGGGGACGGGCAGAAGGTCGGGGCAGGCAGCAGAGGTTCGGGGTCAGAGGCGGGGGAAGGTCAGGGCGGGCGGCAAGGCGGGAAAGGTTTCCTGGAAACGTGGGGGGACGGACGGGGTTACACGGGTAAGCAATAGGACACAAAGGGCCCCACACCAAACACTCTCTAAAAACCCCACCCCTGGCGGGAAAGGGGCAGGGGGCTACCGCTAAAATAAAAACCCTCCAGCCCTGAAAATTTTGACCAATTATGGGGGGCGGGGGCCCCCCCCTTTAAATCTAGAGAAGCCGGCGCGCGAGGGGTTCTCTAAAGCACAGGGCAAGGGCGCCCGGTGGCTGGGACAGGGGGGGACAGCTTTCACCGAGCGCGGAGGGAAAGGGGCGGGCGGGGGGCCCGGGGGGGGGGCCGGGGGGGGGGGGGGGGGGGGGGGGCCGGGGGGGCCCCCCAAAAAAAAAAAAAACCCCCCAAGGGCATTCCGCCCCCACGGAAGCCCCTGGGGCCGGGGGGCAACAGAGCCCCCCCGACCCCGTGCAAAAATAAAATTTCAATGGGGTTTTTCATTTTCCAATTTTTACCCTTTTCCACCTTTGTTCATATATCCACCTTGCACTTAAATCTAAAAACAGAAATTTTTATAGTCACCACATTTAAATTGAAAGGTGCAAAAAAATACCGGTTTTATTATACAAAAACAAAAACAGATACGTGTTTTTTGATTTTTGGCGCACTACAGCTTTTTTTTCATTGACGCAGCTTGCACGTAAATTTTTAAAACCCAGCAATTTTATAGTCACCCGGGTTTAATTTTGAAAGGGGGAAAAAAAATACCTGTTTTTATACGAAAACATAACAGATACGGGGTTTTTTGACTTTGGGGGCGCACACAGCTTTGTTCTTGACGCACCCCTTTGCACGTAAATTTTAAAAAACAGCAATTTTATAGTCCCACGGGTTTAAATTGAAAGGTGAAAAAAAAATTACTGTGTATTATACTAAAAAATAACATATACTTTTTTTTTGATTTTTGCCCAGCCCCAATTTGTTGATAGAGACCCCTTGAAATTTTAAATTTAAATTTCCGGGAAAATTTTTTTTGATTAAAAGGGTTTTTGAAATAGCTTTTGTTTTGGGCCGTTTTTTTAAATAAGGGGATTTTTCCAAAAAAATTCCATACCTTCTAAAATTTTTTATTTTTTCTGAAAAAGGAGCAAAGCAGGGGGTAAGCGACAAAGAAGGGGGTAGCCAGGGAGGTAAAAGGTACGAAAAGGGTCCTTCCAGTGCGGGCCCGAAAAACACGCATGCCAGCGGATCGTCAGTTGCGGGACCGCCCAGGCCTTTTATCCTGGTCAAGGGCCCTTTTAAAACTAAATTAACGAACAGCGTCCCCCCAATTTTGTCCTTCAGGGGTTTAAAATGCAACCTGCACCAGCAGTCTTACCTCCCCCGTCCCCCCCAGTCAGGGGCCACAAATGCCGTCATCAGCATCATCAGCACCCGTCCAACATGAAGAAACCCCAAATGCCCAACTCGTGTACCCACCACTGTGGATACTCCATTGCCCTGAAAAACCTTTTTGATGCCCAAATGCTTGGGGGTTCAAAAGGGCATTTTAAAAGATCAAGAGGTTTGAATTTAGTCTGCTCGGGACCCCCCAGTTACTGATGCCATCAGGGGAGGAGAAGGGGGCCCGGGGTCCAATCAAAAAAAACCCGGGCGGTGGGCAAGGGCCTTGCGGGCCCCTTTTGCTTGTACCCCGCAGCTTCGGGAATGAAAGAAAGCCCAGGACAAACCAAGTCACCTGTTTTGATGATGATGATGATGACGAAATTGCGGATCCATCGTGGTTTTTTCCCCGCAGAATTTGCTTGCGAGGCTTCATCAGGGGATGATGAGGAAGCGAGGGGGTAGGTCAATATGGGTTTCCCGCCAAAAAAAAGGGAGGGGGCGGCCCGGCAAGTCCCGTTTATGATTCCGCCACCCAGGTCACGAAAACCCCCGCTCCTTTTTTACGCCGTAAAAAAAGGTCCAGGACCTCTCAAGCCTGGGCCTTCTTTGAGCAACCCTCTGATTCACCCATTCGGAAGTCATATGCCCCCTTTTTCCCGGGAAACGCATAAGTAAAGGAGAGAACCTTAAGTGGTTAAACCCAACCACCCCCTTTACTAGTCACTTTGGCAGCGAATGCATTAGTTAAAAAATGGGGGGAAACATTTTGGCCAAAAAAGGCCAACCGCCCCCGGGCCCCAACCACTGTCACACCCTCTTCCCCCCGCCTCCCCCCTCCTCCCCACCACCAAGCGTTCCTCAGCTGCCCTGTCTCTCAGATTTCATGATCAGGATCACCCTGTTTCCCCCCCAAACCGTCGCCCAAGAAACCCCCACCCCAAACCAGAACCCACCCTTACCCCTTCCCCTTTCCCCGCCAGTTTGACGCCCTTTTCCCCCCGTACAGGGGGCCGGGCTGCACCACCTTCTGTTTTCCCCGGTTTGGGAGCAGAAAAACCCCCTTTAAAACCCAAAAACCACCCAAAGCCAAAAGCCTGAATGTCGAAATTGGGCCAGGCTTTTGGCCTTGGAAATTTTTCCCTTTTCCTTTCGGGTGGACACAGAGGGGTTCCCCCAAACTTCAGGGCCCCTTGCCTGCCCCCCCAATCCCAAAATTTTCTGAGCAGGCATTTTTTGCCAGAAAAAGCCTTTCCCCGCCCTGGCCAGCCACGTGTCATCAAAAATTTTTCAAGCGCGTTGTCGGGCATTTTGGGGCCGGAAAAGTCCATCTACCACGACACATGGACTAGAAAGGGCAGGGCCAAGGGCCGCTATATCTCTGTGCAGCTCACGGGGTGAGCGGGGTTTGGATGCCCCTCTGGGGATGACGGTGGCCTCAGGTTTCGGCGCACGCTCTTCAAAAAACCCAGGGATGGTGCAGGGCTTTTCCCCCCCAAGGGCCCCCTTTCTGGGGGAAATCACGTGCCCAGAAAAAACCAAGCCTTTTAAAAATTAATCTTTCTTGGAGCCGTCCCCACACGGGTCAGGAGCTGTGGAGGGCCTCCCCCCCCCCCCGCCAACCCCCCGAGACCGAGCGCTGGCTGGGTAAACAAAAAACCTTGTGCCGGCAAGGGGGGATGCGATAACGGGCAAATCTGTTTGGCCCCCTTAAGATCGGTAGGCTGGAGCACATCCCTTGCCGGGCACATGTCATGAACCTGGCGTCCAGAAATTCTAAAGAGCTCCCGGTTTTGGACTGCCTGCTGAAGAAGGCTCGGGGTCTGAGTTCGCCCCTTTCCCCCTTTCGCACCCTGCTTCGTCCCGCCTGGGGGGCCTGGGCGCTCACCTGGGCCTCCCCGTAAACCCCGCCCCCTTGTTGACGGGGCAACACCGGGGAAAATTTCCCCCCCCTCCACAGCCCAGCGATTGGGGGCGGGGCAGCGAATGCCTTTTCGCAGTACGAAGTGACACAGGGCCCCTTACAAGCAGCGGTGCGGACCCCCGGGGTTTTGACCCCAAAGAGGGGAGGCAGGGGGAAAGAGCTCTGCCCATCCTTCCCTTTTTTTGGAAAAAAGCCCCCAAAAATGGTCAGTGCGGACAATCCCCCTTGCCCAGCAGAGCTTTTGTGGGGGATTTTTATTTTCGGGAAAACCGATCTTGGACACTCTGAAACAACAGGTCCCGCCAGCGATGGGGAGGAGCGACACAAAATGCGGACACGGACCTTTTTCTCTCCTTCAAATCCACAAGGCCCAAGTTTTTCACAATTTCATCGGCCCTTCATTGGGCATTGGTTGGGGCCCCAGAGCTAATGAAAAGGGGGCCGCACACCCTCTCAGGGGGGCATCATCTCAGGCAATCAGGGCTGTTTTTAAGCTGTGCCGGGGGCATGGGGAGGAAGGAGGAGGAGGAAATTCCTAGACACCGATGTTCCCCCGACGCCCCGGGCCTTGGAAAAAAGGTTTGGGGCGCGAATTTGATGGGGAGGAGGAAGATCAGTTTGCTAGTGCCCCCCGACCCAGAGGTTTTGGGAAAAACAAGGCTCCATCTCTCACATGATGTTTTGGATGCCCATTTCCTCCAACTTTATCCTCGAAAAAAAGGCCCAAATCAAAAGAACAACTTTTACGGGGTTGGCCACCCCCCTGGATCCCCCGGGACAAAACAAAAAATCAGCACTTTCCCCCCACCCACCCAAATAGAGAAATAAAATGCAGGGAAAAGGAGACCCTTTTCTGGGTTGATCAACTGGGGACATCCCGGGTTTCGTCCCGCTTCACGTTCCCTTTAAAAGGGCCCCGGTGGAACAACTCCAGCGAAAGTGAAAAGCATTTGAGGGCCCAAAAAAGGCCCCTAAACGGCAGGAAACAGCAGGCAAGGGGGCAGAAGCCTAATGGGTGACCTCTTGGGAATCTTTATTTTCCACCCACCAACGCATGCAATGCAGGGCACACATACAAAAACCGAGAGACCAGCTTAAGGTCAGGTGCCCCGACAAACTGCCCTCCCCAACAAACCGATTTTTTTTAATGGGGTTTTCCGGGCCCAAAAAGACTTCTTGGGTTTTCCAAAAAAGGACGAATGGGGCCCCAAGCTGGGGTTTGCCCCCGCCATAGAAGGGTTTTGTCCTGCCCAGACCAGCATTTATATCTTGGGGGGACCTTCACACAGCCGGGGGAGCATTACAGACAAATGCATCTGGGTTTTTAACAGATAATGTGGATTTGTTTGATTTCATCAAAATAATCGGCATGGATCTCTTTAATGTTGTGGCCCCCCAAATTTCCAGGTCCCCGATTAAATTGCTGGTCCCACTTTTACTTCCTCTCCAAACAGAAATAGTCCTTTTAAAAAACCCTTTTTTTAAAATGATCATTTTTCTTACTTTCAAATTTTTAAATTCCCGTTTCCCAACAGTTCAGTTTTCGGGTTTTCTGTGAGGAGCTGTAAAAGACACCAAAGGTTTTATGACAAAACCATATTTCCCTTTACCACTTTATCTTTAAAAATTTTTCCCCATTTTCAATGGTTTTTTGGGGGCATGTTGCCTCACAAAAATTTTTAAAAGTGGGGGAAAAAAATGGGGGGGGCTTTTTTATAATTTTTTGGGGTCATTTTTGCTGTGAGATAAAGCATAATCCTGGTCCTTGGAACAGAAAAGTGGCTTCTAAGTGGCTTTTCCCCCCCCACAATTTTTAAAGTGGGTGAGAAGTCCATTTTTTTAATTTTTTTGGGTCATGCTGCTTTTAAATGCAGCAATACACAGGTCCTATTCCCAAAAAATTTGTTTTTTAATAACCCTTTGTTCTTCACAATTGTCAAAAGGGGGCCCATGGGGCCCTGTTTTTAATTTTTGGGGCATTTTGCTGTACATTCAGCTATACAAAAGGTTCCCAATATAAAAAATGTTTTTTTCAACAACATTTGTTCTTCAAAAATTTTTTTTCCAAAAATGGGTCAATGGTCATGCTTTGAATTTTTGGAGGGGATTTTTGGGTGTGACATGCAGCTATACTACAGGTTTTCCCAAATTTTAAAAAAAAAGTTGTTTTCCCAACAGACATTTGTTCTTCCCCAATTGTCAAAGTGGCCCCAAGGGTTTATGGGGCTGTCAGAAACAAATAGGTAGGGCACTGTTAAAGGGCACAATTTCAAAATGACTTGTTTTTGGGAAGATCTTTAACTAGCTATTAATCCCCGTAAATTTAGACAAAAAACCCCTTTAAAAATAAATTTAAAAAAAAAGAAAAAAAGACATTGGGGGGATCCATCCTATTTTAAAAATGTGTTTTCCCAGAATTTTAAAATACTAAAAAACTTGCATGTACAAAATAGCGTTAAAAAAATTTTCCCCTAATTGTACAAGGGGGGTAAAAGGAAAACTTGACCCGATTAAAGGGTTTTTCAGAGGACATGGAGTTTGGGGCAAAGGACAAAAGAACAAAATACAGAGACCATTTCCCCAAACAAAGTTGAGAAAATGGAAAAAAATGGGAAGAAAAAGGGCACCGGGGGTAACAGGAGCGTTAACCACCATTTTTTCCAAGTGAAGCTCAATTGGGCCGCACTCATAACCGGGGGGGCAAGCGTACCCAGGTCCCTTACTGGGGTACTGAGGAAGGGTGGAGTTCTCACACTTCCGTTTCCACAAATCTGCTTCAGCAAAACATTTTTTGGTTTCTGCGTCATCCCCGGGGATTTTAACCTTCGGGGTTAAAATGACGGACGCTAAAATGGGCTCCCCACCAGCACCCACTGTAACTCCCGGCCCTGGGGCCTTTTCTGTGGCACAGGGACAGGTAAAGTCAATGTCCAGTTCAAATAAAATGGGGTTGAAAGACTCCTTTTTCCGGGAAATTTTTTAAACCCGGGGGGCAACAGGTTTAATGGTCATACTGCGGTCCAGGAAAAGGTAAGTCAATTTCCGTTCAACTTTAAAAAGGTGGGGTTTAAAGACTCCTTTTTTTCCCGGGACTTTTTTAAACTTTGGGGAGACAGGTTTAAAGGGTCATTCTGTGGTCCAGGACGGGTTTTTCAATGTCCATTTTAACTAAAATGGGGGTTTGGGAAAGACCCTTTTTCCAGCATTTTTTTAATCGGGGGTTTCGGGACGGTTTAATGGTCTACGCGGTCCAGGACATTCCCTACCCAAGTCCAAGGGAAACAAAAATTTGGTGGTTAAAAAGACTCCTTTTTCCGGCATTTTTTTAATCTGAAAGGCCCGACGGGTTTTTAAAAGGGTCATGTTTGCGGGTCCGGGGAACGGGGTTTTTGTCAATGCCCCAGTTCAACAAAAAAGGGGTGTTTTAAAGATACTTTCTTCCAGCACTTTTTAATCTGTGGGTCTTTCGGGTTTTTTAAAGGGTAAAGCTGCTTTTCCGGGACGGGGGATTTTCAATGTCCAGTTCAAAGTAAAATGAGGGTTCAAAAAAATACTGCCTTTTTCACTTTTTTAAATTTGGGGGGGATGCAGGTTTAAGGGTCATGCAGGGGTACAAGACAGGGAAAAAGGTGAATGGGGGGGGGGAAACCTTTTTTTCTTTGGTTTTTTATAGCCTAAGTTTTTGGCCCTTAAGAGGGGTAGCAAGTTTTCCATTTGACTGTTGTGGCGGGTTAATTCCAGTTTTCCCCAAACCCCTTTTTGGGTGTAAGAATGAGGTGTTTTGCTCTCCCCTAGACTTTAAGGTCTTCGGAGATGATCAACTATCACTATCAAAAAACCCCTTTTATCGATGGGGGCCGACTATCGACTATGGGCCCATTTCGTTGCCAACTTTAACCCGCTCAACACTCTTTTTAAAGGGCTGGTTTTTTGAAAAGGCGGGCTGGACTATTGTTTAAAAAATTTCCCCAAAAAAATACATTATATTTTCTTTTTGGAGCTTTCCGAACCAAATTCTGTCAAAAGGACAAGAAAAATACAGCGGTTTATTGATTTCATTTAAAATTTAAAACCAAACACTCTGATGGAAACCACCAGGGAACCCCATTATGGAAAAAGGGTCCTTTGGGCGCTTTTGGTTCCATCATGAAAAGGGGGTTTTCTTTTTTTTTTTTTTCTGTTCCTAGATGAAACAAAAAACCAACCCCCCCCCCCCAAAGGGTTGGGAAAACCGAGCCCAAACAAATACTACAAAAAAACAATTTTCCCAGCTATTTTCGTCATCTCCCCATTGCACTTTACTGCCATTTTTTTACTGTTATTTTCCATTTAAAATTTAAAATTTTTTAAAGAGTTTAGGGGGATTACCTCTTGTTTTTTTTAAGTTGACTTTTGGAAATTTTATCTATGTGTTTGGAGGGATTTTTTACACTTCAGGGGCTCCCTTTAACCCTTTTTTTCCAACAAAAAATGTAATTTGTACTTTTTTTGTGATAAGTGTAACGTTGCGGGACGGGAGCAGACCATTCTTCGGTTTCCCCCGGGTTTTGTGGAACGCCAGGTATTTTGGACCCTTTCGGGGCCCCCTGCGAGCATAGATGGTATAATTTTCGCGGGGGGAAACCCAAAAATGCAGAGGGGAGGACACAGGTAAGGAAACAGATGACAGGACACGGGCAGGGGGAAAGCTTAGGCAGGTAACACAGCCCAAAGGAGGTGGGCGGACTTGGTACAGGGGGCATCAACACAAAAAAACGGCGGTGGCAGGGGGAAAAGGTAATCCCGGGGGTTCTGGTACAGGGGCCAAAATACACAGAAGGGCGGCTTTAGAAATTTAAAAGGGTTTAAAAAAGGGGGGAAAATGAAAGGAACACAAAAACTGGCAAAAAGCATAGTGAAAGGCCAACGGGGAAATCCAGCGGAAAAGTAGATAGTTTACGAACTGCCCGGGAGAAAGGGGGCAGGAAGTTCCTTTTAGGGCACAGGGGGTTTTAAAATTTCAATTAGTAGGTAAATACGACTGTCCCATTAAATTTCAGAAGACTTTTTTCCGGGCCCTGGGGGGCATTTCGTGCCGAAAAAGAAGGCATTTACGACGGTGCGACAGGGCGAGGACCTTTTGAGTGGGAAAACCCCCGGGTGGACATTTCCCGCCAGCACCACAGCAGGGACAGGGCGGGGAAAAAGGGAAAGTATACACCAGCAACACAGCAAAACCATTAGGGACCGCGAAACAGCAAGAAAACCCATGCTACAGCGGGGGCCGGGACCCCTTTTTTTTATTTTTGGACATCAATGGAACCCACTGACTTTAAGTTTGGGGCAGTTTGGGGTTTTCCGTGATATTGGGGCATTTAGATGTAAAAAATAGCGCAGCACGATATGCTTTTTTTCCATGATTTTTGATGGAAAACTAAGAAAAAAGACTCCCCAAAGGATCCTCTGATACATATTTAAAAACCCGGGCCCGAACCTAAATTAAAACATCTGCCCCCTTTTTCTTCGTTTTAAATTTCCCCCCGCAGTGGGTTTTTCAGGAAAATTTTAGGGGAAAACATGGCAAACCATTTAGATGTAAGGGATGAAAGGGGGAAAGGGCCCCCAGGGGCACTCTTCCCAAAAAAATGAATGCAGATATGGAAACCCGTGCAGTGATTGCTCTTTTCCCCCTGTCAAAACCCCAACCACCAAGCAACAGGCCAAGGTTAAGGTTTTTTTGGAAAAAACTAAGAAGTTTCAAAAAAAGGTGGATGTAAATTCTAGAGTTTTAAAAAAAATTTAAACCCTTTTTAGTGACTAGGATTCCAGAAGGGGCTGTTAATCCAGGGATTTATTCTGATTTGCCAATTGGAGGAATTTTTTTTTCCCTAAAATGAGGCAAATGGCTTCTTCTTTCCATTGGGGGGGTTTCCTTCCACTGGGTCAAAAACAAAAATCACAATAGGCTTAATGGAATGGAGATTTTCTTTTTTTCAGCTTTATTAAACTATGTACTATATAACCCTTCAAAAAATTGAAGGGTTTAAATTTTTTTAAAAGATTATTTAAAGCAAAAAAAAACCTTACAGCCAATTTAAACACTCTTTGAATCTTTTATTATAAGGATAAGCTTAGTTAGTGGCCATCTGTGATGTTTCACTATAAAGAGCAAAAGGAGGCTGCATCATCAGGGGGTTTTCTTTTCCCGATTTAAAAA
Source organism: Phyllomedusa bahiana (assembly GCA_025379985.1). Classification (NCBI taxonomy): domain Eukaryota; kingdom Metazoa; phylum Chordata; class Amphibia; order Anura; family Hylidae; genus Phyllomedusa; species Phyllomedusa bahiana. The sequence continues at coordinate 9,858 of JAODAL010085375.1, forward strand.
ACAGATGTACCCAAAAATAAAAATTGACCCGATTAAAAACACCTTTATGTCAAAAATAAGAATTTTTAAACTCAGCTTTTTCCAATGCTTTTTTAGTGCCTTTTTTTTTTTAGCAATCATATTAAAAAACTAAAACAACACCTTTAAGTTTATACTCTCCCCCCTGTCATGCAGCATGATCTATCGCTTACACTTTACTGTTTTTTTTAAATACATAAAAGATACAGATTTTTCATAATTTTTTTTACAATTCCCCCTGATATTATAAAAAAAAAACTGTAATGTAAAATTACATAATCAAATCGAGGGGGAAAAGGGGGTTATAGCAATTTAAACCTGCACCTGCTAAAGGGAAAAAGAACAAGTCCCGAAAAAGGGGAAATAAACACCGGGTCAGGAACGGGGTTTAAAGGGGTTTTTTCCCCCTTCGGGCATGCCTACTTTTTAAAATAAAAATCCTTTTAAAAAAGGGTTTCCCTTTTAATTGATCCCAAATTTCCCTTCCCCCAAATGAGCCTGTAAAAAGTGACGAAACCTGGCAGTATGTGTGCAATTTCCCTGCAGCGCCACCACGAGAAAAATTGTATTAAATTATTACACAATGGTAATTCAAACAAATGGGCTGTCTCCTGTAAAGAAGGGCAGGGCAGGGTTTTCCACACCAGGGCCCAAAGTCCCCGGTACCCCCCCGCTCCTCCCCCCGGGGGCCGCAGGCCACCCGTGGCCGCCCCCCCTTTCCCCCCCCCCGG
>JAODAL010085376.1:0-10605 GCA_025379985.1 Phyllomedusa bahiana
AATGGAGAAGCGCCAGGCAATTAGCCAATTAAGGGGCGTGCCCTTTAAATCCCGGAACGGGCGCGCGCGCGCCTTTAGGACACGGGCACGGGCCCCGGCCGGCTAGGATGGGGAAGGCACAGGAGCGAGGTTATGAAGTCCCTGGCAGTTGCAGCCCCCCGGGTGTCCCGCGGCAGCGGCGGGCACCCGCCCCCCGGTGGGCCCCGGGGGGACAGGGGGGTCACGGGTGCGCCCCGCGGCCCGCGGGCCGGGGAGAGGGGGGGGCCGTGCACACCAGTACTGTCCAAAAGGAACCCTTACAATTTCCCCCCCCCTGATGGTGTATCCCAAAGATGAAGCGGGCAAGCCACCCTATAGCGCAGCTTCTGACCCCCCCCAGAAAACGGTCCACTAAAAAAAAAACGAGAAAGAATCCGCTAGGAATTATTCCCCAATGGAACATTTTTTGCCACCACCTTGCATTTCAAGGCAGACAGAACCCGAGCAACAAAAATAGACCAGAGGGGAGGAGCGACAATTACTGATCTTAAAAACTAAGCCCGGGAGAAAAATTAATTTTCTTGTTCCTCCCCCATTCCCCCCCAAATCTCCATAGCCACCATGATGGGAAACAGTTCCAGTAACGCTGGGTTCTGGACCAAACTCAATTATACCCATTCCTGAGGCCAACTACTTACAGACCAATTTCCTTGCAAATATGCCCCAAAACCTGACCCCTCCACCTCCACATTAGTTACCGACTCCTCGTTAAAGAGGGAGCGACCGTTATACCACTCCAAAAAAATTTTTTCCCAAACATTTTAAAACACCCCTTTACTATCCCAACAACCTAATGAAATGATGAGGATATTTTATCCCCACCAAAAAACTCTCCATCGGCATAACACGACAATCGAAATTCAGCTTTCCCAATAAATATTGTAATTCTCGAAGAGGTATCTAACCTCTGCCCGCAACAAACTCTGCCCTACATTCCATCCAGTAAACTATGCGGATTCCCACAAAATTAAGACAGGTGGTCAGCCCTTCTGTTATGTCAGACGCCAAAAGAATTCCGAACCGCTTTGACACCCATTGCATCATCCTTAATAACAAGCAACAAACATTAGAACCTTCAGGACTGATGCATAGGAAATCATCCAAGTAATGGAGGATGGATGGAACCCCTGCCATGTTTTTAACCACACACTCCAAGAACGAACTAAGGCCTCAAAATAGGTGCACGAGATGGAGCGGTCCATGGGCAAACAGCGAACAACAAAATACGCTCCATCCCAATAACAACCCAATAACTTCAAATTGCCGGGTGAACGGTAGGATCGAATAGTCTTCAATTCAGTTTTAACACAATGTCGCTTCCCTGTTATGTTGACCCAAATGAATGTGCTTAAAAAAAATTGTGTAAACCCCCCCCACCGAAAACATAACTCCGGATCAATCCCACCGTTAACCGAAAAAAACCCCTGGGGGAAATGACAAATGATGGTTTACCAAAAAACTTTATTTAGTTTCTTTCTTGGGCCCCCACCCCCATGGCGAAACAACCAACCCGAAATGGTGACCAGATACGGACCCACTATTCGGCCCAAAGAAACCTCCTTCTCCAATCTGCTAAGCCCCACCTGCAACTTTTGCAAAGGGGGGCCGCGGTTTCAAATGGAAAAAGGGAGGCCCCACAGGGGCAAAGGCCTGAATTAAAAATCTGTCCTTAAATCCATTCTCAAGAAGCTCAGCCACAGCCCTTTTCCTGGCAAGAAAATCCTGTATCCTTTCCAGCATCACTGGTATCACTCCCTTGGTTATTGGCTCCTGGCTCTCTATCCTTCCCTTTTTTTTTTATTACATTTTAAAAACCGTGAGGAAAAAGGCATTGAGCCTGAGCAGATGTACTTAAACCCCGGACTTCGTTAAACTGCCAACACCCAAAACCAAACTTCGTCCCCCCCTGAAACGATGCCCCCCCAGAACTCCACTGTGGCCAGCGCCGCCGGCCGCTTCCCGAAAAGACTGCCCATAACGTGTTGGTGCCATAAACCTTAGACAAAGACTAATGTCTTTGTGAACCCACCTGATCGAGGGCCTCACCGCCGGAAGTGCTCATCATAACGGAGCCAAGTCTGACCCCTGTAAACCTTCTGTGCCTCACTTATTGCATCCATGTAACAAAAAAGTGCAGAACAGTGTTCTGGGACCTTCTCCCCCACAACAATAGCTAAAATGGCAAAGGCCTGCAGCCAATTACCAAACGTCTGTGGAAACCACCGCCATCTACGCTTCTCCTCTTCCTTCTTACTATTATCAAGGTTAAACTTCTCGAGAGGGAGAAGCGAAAAACTTTCAATGTACTTGTCCTTTCAAATCTTTTTTTAATTTCCTTTCGGTGAATCCCAGGGCCCCCTAAAAACAACAAAATCTCATTTTGCTTTGTCATCTAACCTCACCCCATCCCCCTACCCTTCCTAACCCCACTGCTACGAGTGATGTCCGGGAGCACCTCGGAAAAAACTGCTGGGGCCCTCCACAGCCCGGGGGGGTCGTCCCAGGACCACATCCCCCGGGCCGGACCACGCGCCCCCGCCTCTGTCCCTTGAGCCACCAGAGATGCGGGTCCAAACCCCCTCGTGTATCCCCCTCTACGTGTCTAGCAGGCCCCCCTGTTCGGGATCACCCGATGCCCTCTGCGGGAAAGGGGGGTAGACAACACAGGAGGAACAGCAGGCCCCACACATATGGTGAGGCAAGTCCTGCCGCCCTCCATTGAACCTGGGCACATGCTCAGAATCCTTCCAGCACCGAGCCCCCGGGCCAATTCTTTAGCCCGGCGGCCATGCTGAAGGGCCCAAAAAAAGGGGGCTCCTAATGTTCCCCGGGCCTAGGAACAAAGTCAGGGCTAAGGCACTGCGGTGGCCCGGCCCCCGTCTGCTCCAAATGGACCAGAGCCCCACAGGCGCCGCCCACCCCCTCAGAACATCCTAAATGGCGCTGAAGCCAGTCGCAGCCCCTTTTGGGGCTGTCGATGTGGGGCCTAAAAGCAGGAAAACAGCTCTCACAGGTCTGCTCTTTTTGCTTTCTGGGTGCGTCTGATTCCGGGACCAAGGGGGGGCTTTTTAAAAAAGGGCCCCCCACCCACCTAAACTAGCGCAACAGGCAGGGGGGGTTACCCCCCCCTACCTCTGCTCCGTTCCCGGTTTTCCCCCTGCTCAAAGGTCTTCTGCATTTCAGTAAATGGTTCCCAAAATTCCTTGGGGATTTTCTCTTTTCCTTTCGGCTCTTGTGCTAAAAAACTTCATTTAAGAACAGCATGCGCAAACCCTTTTCATAATCACTAAATAACACTGCAGTCACATAGCGCCCGGACCATTAGCAGGAGTCGGACAAAACATCTGCTACAACAGGCTTCCACTCTTTATTGGAACATGTCTGTACATTGGATTGCACAGGGGTTTTGTTTTCTCTTATTTTTTTCTTTCTCTGTAATCATCACTTGGGAGAACAAAATTTTCGCATTTAAGCTCTCCGGATTTTTTACGAGCCCTTCATTGACCCTTCCTTTCAATGTTTAAATTTTTTTTCCCGCTTTGCCTGTGAAAAAGGGAAAAAAATTTATTTCACAACGTTTCCATTTTTGATCCAGTTTTCTTCGGACACTAAGGCGACATGTATGAAAGGGATTTGCGCCTTTTTTTCTGGCGTAACTTGCCCACCGGCCCCCCGAAAACCCCCGTTGGACGCGGGATCGGTGTTAGGGCAGCCTTCGCCCCTTTCGGCTGGCCCCACATAAGGGGAGTGTTTGGGGGCAGTGTGGGCGCTCTGGGGCGGGGGCGTGCTCATTCGTAACTCCGAGGCAGTACGATCCGGGTGGGCAAAAATGCGGAGCTTGCAGTGCTCGCCACTCGACAGGAAAACCCCAGTTGATTCTGGTCTAATGATGGCGGAGGCGAAATGAAGCAGAATTAAAAATGTGAGGGAAAAAATAGAAGGGTCCGGAAAAAAAAATCTCGGCTCTCAGCGCCGTGCGGCATGGAGTATGATTCAAAAAATCGCTTTTATTAGGTGTAAAACATTTTCAGAAAAAGAGCTCGAACCTTAAAAAAAATAAAATTAATCACTTTCCAAAAATCTAGAACGGCGCAACATCAGGAATTAGGATATTGGAAATTCCCGGGGAAATACAGTAATTAAAAATTCTGTAAGCTCTTCTCATTGGTGGGCAGAAACCAGCCAATCAGAATAGGAGCGACAGTGAACCATTATAAAGCTATGGAGAAATATTGACCAATCAAATTCAAAGGCGGGACATTTTCAAAATACAGTAAAAAGGCAAAAAAAGAGCTGATTGGTTGAGCTAGCGGGGGCTTGGCTATCTCGGCCAATCAGAGCATGAGCTACTGTGTCCCATTGTAGTCAATGGAGAGATCGGGGCAATGAAATCTCGGCTCTCAGCACTGTGCGACATGAAGTATGATAAAAAAAAATCGTTTTTATTAGGTGTAAAACATTATCTGAAAAAGAGCTGAAACCTTCTATAAACATAAATCAATCAAATCACTAACAACGCGTTTGTCGCCAAGACCGGCGCTACATTAAGGATTGGGATATAGAGAATTGCCGGGAAATACAGTCATTCAATTGTTTAAGCTCTTCTCATTGGTCGGCAGAAACCAGCCAATAGAATGGGAGCGACAGTGGACCCATTATAAACCTATGGAGAAGTATGCCCAAATCAAATGCAAAGGCGGGACAGTTCAAAATACAGTAAAAAAGGCAAAAAATGAGCTGTTTGGGTTTTGAGCCCAGGCGGCAGATATGAATCCACCCAATCATATGTAGTGCGTCTATTTTGATTTGGAAAAAAGAAGGGCGCGATAGAAGGGCGCCCTAAAAGTTATTACTGTCTATGGGAAATATTTTTATTTACTGTGATTGGTAGGGGGGAAGAGGGGCTCGTCCTGCTTAGCCAATCAGCGGCTGAGCTACCTTCTCATAGAGTTCTATGGGGAAAAGAAATGCAGAGCGGAGCTCTGTTTTTTGATTGGCAAAGTTAAAAGAGGCGCGGGTTATTTGGAACAATGGGAGAGCGAGCGACGCTCCTATGGGTTTTCTAATGCAATCTGTAATAAAACTGTACGTGCCCGAAATAAAATGATAATACTCCCAAAGTTGTACCGATCTCTATATAAAATGAACAATAATATGGGGGTAACGAAAAAAATTATATTAATTCAATAAATTCATTTTTATTTCTTTATTTTTTGTTACACCCTACTATTGATCATTGGCTAACGAAATAAAGAAATAAAAATGAATTTATTGAATTAATAATTTTTTTTTCATTACCCCCATATTATTGTTCATTTTATATAGAGATCGGTAATACTTCGGGAGTATTATCATTTATTTGGGGGCCCACGTACAGTTTTATTACAGATTGCATTAGAAACCCATAGGAGCGTCACTCGCTCTCCCATTGGTCCAAATAACGGCGCCTCTTTTAACTTAGCCAATCGCAAACAGAGCTCGCTCTGCATTTCTTTTCCCCATAGAACTCTATGAGAGGTAGCTCAGCCGCTGATTGGCTAAGCTGGACGAGGCCCTCTTCTCCCCCAACTAATCACAGTACTAGAATATTTCCCATAGACAGTAATAACTTTTTTGGGCGCCCCTTTTTTCTCCATTCAAAATAGACGCACTACATATGATTGGTGGATTCATATCTGCCGCCTGTGCTCAACCAATCAGCTCTTTTCTGCCTTTTTACTGTATTTTGAACTGTCCGCCTTTTCATTTAATTGGTCCATACTTCTCCATAGCTTATAAGGGTCACTGTCGCTCCCATTCTGATTGGTTGGTTTCTGCCGATCAATGAGGGAAAAGCTTACAGAATTTGAATTAACTGTATTTCCAGGCAATTTCAAATATCCCAATTCCCCATGTAGCGCCGGGTCTCGGCGGACAATGCGTTGTTAGTGATTTTATTAATGTATGTTTATAGAAGGTTGAAGCTCTTTTTCAGATGTTTTACACTTAATAAAAATGAGTTTTTTAATCATACTCCATGCCGCACAGCGCTGAGAGCCGAGATTTCATTGCCCCGATCTGGCCATAGACTACAATGGGAAAAAGTAGCTTGCGCTCTGATTGGCCGAGATAGCCAAGCCCCCGCTACTTCAACCAATCAGCTCTTTTCTGCATTTTTACTGTATTTTGAACTGCCCCTTTGAATTTTATTGGTTAATACTTCTCCATAAGTTATAATGGGTCCCTGTCGCTCCTATTCTGATTGGGCCAGGATTGCCAAGCCCCCGCTACTCAAAACCCAAACAGTCTTTTTCTGCATTTTTACTGTATTTTGAACTGTCCCGCCTTTGATTTTGATTGGTCAATTCTTCTCCATAGATTTTATTGGGTTACTGTCGCTCCTATTCTGATTGGCTGGTTTCTGCCGACCAATGAGAAGAGCTTACAGAATTTGAATTACTGTATTTCCGGCAAATTTTCAATATCCAAATTCCCGATGTAGGCGCCCTTCTTGATTTTTGGGAAAGTGATTTTATTTATCTATTTTTTAGTAGGTTTGAGCTCTTTTTCTGATAATGTTTTACACCTAATAAAGGCGATTTTTTGATTCATACTCCATGCCGCACGGACATCTTTAATGATTTCTCGCTGTTTTTAAGCCTGTCATGAATCGGAATACATGTTCGGAATACACTGGCGAGGCGCGGTGGACTTTTCCCCGCATGTATGAGCGTACCTACTCGGACGGCGAATATGAGGCGGAGTCCCGCACTGCACCTAAGTCCCAACACTGCGCCCCACACACTGGCGAGGCGCGGCGGACTTTACACGGCATTTAGGATCGCACTACCTCGGGCGGCGAATTTTAGGTGCAGTCCCGCACTGCGCCTAAGTCCCGCACTGCGCCTCACACACTGGTGAGGCGCGGCGGACTTTACACCGCATGTATGAGCGCACCTCGGCGCCAACATACATGAGGCACAAATTTCGCTGGAAAACTGGCGGAAACATGCGCTCCGACGTGGCGAGATTCATACATGTCGTCCTAAGTCCTTATCCTCTCATAAATAAGGACAGTGTTACCGAGCACTGCCAGGACCAGAAACATAACCCAATACACCACAATCCCTCCCTACATACCGCTACGTCAGTATCACCAAGTTTTAGGACATTTCTCATCATTCCTGCTGCAGCCTTGGTTCCTGACAGAGATAGTCAGGGGGTTAGTATAAGACGCTGTAAAATTCATGTGAAGGCCTTGTTGTCAGTGAGCATCTTTTTATCAGGCTGTCACTCATCATGGCACAGCTACAAAAGGGTCGAGCAGCGCGCATTTTTGACCGGGCCTCTCGCTACACTGTTGCATCTCTGGGTCACATAAAACCCAGCGATCGCAGCCAAGGCCCAGGCTGAGTGGCTTAAGGCATAGTAGATGCTGGAAGTGGCGTCCCAGAGCGGGCAGCGTGATGACATCCCGCTACCCGTTTTGGATTCAAAGTCAAGCATTCAGGGGGAAAACAGTTAAGAGATGAGTATTATTTTTTATATACACCTACCTAAGTACTAGATGGGAAGGAAATACCCTATATACACCTACCTACCTACTGGGGGGCCCTATATACCTGCCCGCATGCTGGAGAATAGAGTAATGAATCTTGCTGAAAAAGAAGTTAAATTCTTTTGGAACGAACAACACTTTACAGTCATATGTGGAATTTTAACGTACGCCAAGACGACGTAGAGTATATAAAGAAATTTCTCAGTATCATGATGACAAAGACTTTGTTGAGAAATGGAAATTAGCCCATTTACAACACTGCCTGAATCTCCCTGAGATTAGTATTGGAGCGTTCTAAATTTGTGAATATAAATCATGTTTGTGGTGATCTTGAAAAAGCCAAAATGGACTACGTCCCAAGGTTGACAGATGCACAGTGGAACCATTTACTCATAAAATGGATACTAGACTGGTGCCGATCCGGGAATGAGATAAAGGGAGAAAAAGAGGGGACAAATGTATACGTGATAAATTGGATTGTGATCTTGATCGAGTTTTCCTGGAAAAGTCAACAAAAAAACTTAAGAAATTTAATAAAGCAGCAAGACGTCGATTTAAATTAAAAATCTCAACTGGTTTATTGGACTACCGATTTTGTTCTGGTTCCAGTATGGGGGATAACATTAGTATACGTCAGAACAGGACATTGATGAGTGACATGGGTGGTCCTCAGTCAAAAAAAACACCCGGGTGGAGAATCAGAAGTGGTGGAAGAAAGAAGAAAAAATTATCCCAATATTAGGGGAGGTATCAAGAGGGAAACAGTTTTCTTGGCGGAGATAAAAGCACCTGCTCCTCCTAATTCCATAATCGGTGGGTGGGGGTTAAAAACAATGTAATCAATATTTCTAATGTTGAGTTAGATGATGCATGTTTGGGGTATTTCACACAGAGACTGGGGGGGCATCTTACGCACGCGTATTTGTGTCATTCACCTCTTTTGAAACAGCACGTAAGCACCACAAAGAATGACCTTCACCCCCTCTCCCTGGGGCGTACAACATTGTAATTGTACCCGTGGGAGAATAGACAAATTATACTTCCATGACAATTACCAAATTGCAGCGCACATTTTGCCTGTATTAAGTGAAAAACGTTTTGGAATGCGTGCCGAAATTACCAGTGGAATTCCCCTTTTATCTTTTCCTTTCCCAAAGGGCTACATTTTGTTTCTTAAAAATTTAATTAACACAATTTAAAAAAGATTAAGTGGGGGCCCAGATAGTTGAATCTTAAAAAAAAAAGAAAATAAAAAAAATTGATTTCGGAGAACTTTGGGAGCAGGAATGTCCAGCCCCAAAGGGTCTCTTAAGATTTGTGCTTGGCAGAACTTTTCAGAATTATAGACACATCTTAATGGATTTGTGTTCATTGTTTTATGGGGGAAAATCCACCCAAATAAATAAAATATTGTTGAGGAAACGTCATTTTCGGGGGGTGTACCGTCAACTTTTTTTTACCCCCCATTTCCCCAGGAACACCTTTATATGTTTTCATCGTGTTTTTTCCATGTTTTTGGTGTTTTACGATATCCTAGGACTTGCTAAATTACTAGAGAAGAAAAAGAGCTTTAAGGATTAAAGGGGTAACAATAATTTGGTGATAAAACCTGCGCAAGGGGGGAAAACATAGTTTTTTAAAATAGAGAATATTACTTTAGGGGAAATCACCGCCGGCTAATGATTTGACCCTATGGAAAATTGCCCTTTTTTACCCATTGAGAAATATCAAAAACCCAATTACAGTCCTTTTTGGGAAGGGGGTTGAATAGGTTTTCCTTAATCTAAATTAGCTAATAAATTATTCCTAGGGGTTCCACTAAACAAAATTTTGGTAATCCTTCCAAAAAACGTAAATCCTTAAACAATTTCCCCCAGGACGCCCGGTTGTGGCCGGACGAGGTCATTTTCAGGGACATTATTTCAATTTTTGGGGTTTGCTTTAAGACCATAATGTCAATGTTCCCTCTTTTTTTGAGGGAACAAAGGATTGTTACAAAACCTACAAGGTTAGGGTACCCTCCGGGGTTGGCCTGGCAAATTTGATGTCCCCCCGCCCAAAACCCAGGATACACCATACTGATGGTGGAAAGCTTTTCGAGCTTTTAACCACCTGCAGATTGTGGGGGCACATGGGTTTTTTATGTGGGGCCCTTATTTATTTTGACTCACAATCCCTTTCCCCTTTTTTTGAAGAGTGGTTTGTATATTTACACTGGACAGCGATGGGGCCCAGGGGGGCCAATATTTGCTACATTGTTTTATTTATTTGGGGGGAAAAAAAAAAATTAAAGTCAAAAATCCATTTCTTCAATATATAAACATTGGCATTTCATTGACACGTCCTTCTTTTGTGGTCGATCACGGAAGATCATTTAAGAGTTTTGCAGCATATTTAAGTTAATGAGAAAACAATAGGAAAATTTATATTTAAAGGGGGTTCACAAATTTTAATTTTTGGAGTACTAAATTTTTAAGGAGATAGAATTGTCCCCCAAAGGGTTATAGGAAGCCCACAGTAACGGGTTCCCTATTACAATGTGAGTTTCCATCCAAACATGTCAAGGAGGGTTGCCATAGGGACAGTACCCCAAGGTTAAGAAGATCAATAGCAAGATCAGGATTTTTCTGAATCGTCTGGGGGTAATGGGGGGTTATTGGTTTAGGGGGTATAGTGAGATTTCAGAACATTTCTTAAGGCCAAAATCAAAATAGGGAAACTATGTTTTTTTGGGGTTTGGGGGGAAAAATTGGGTATTTTAGGCATTTTTTTCCTTTTAATTTAGCCCTGTGTCCGAGGATATAAAGGGAAAAAGGGGAAGTAAAGCATTGACATTTGAAATCAGTTTTGAAGACTTGAAAAAAAAAAACAAGTCAGCCCATAAATTTTTTTTTTCGTAGATGTAAAGATCTGAGAGATGAATTAGGAAGGGAACTTACCCCCCCAAAACGAAAAGATTGGTTGCGTCCCGCTTCCCGAAGGGGGAATCATAAATGTGGATCATGCTTTTTTTCTGTATACAAGAGGAA
>JAODAL010085377.1:0-10605 GCA_025379985.1 Phyllomedusa bahiana
CTCCTTATAAAAACGCCCTCTAGGCGTGCTTTATGACCAAAAAAACACCTATGGTAGAAACTGAAATCCTTTGGGGCTTTTGTTATTATTTATTAGACCCCCCCACCCCCTCTAGGACAGTCAAAAAACTTTGGGGGTCCCCTTGCCGGGGTAGGTGGGCATTTACAGTTTTGATAAAAAATGTACACTAAGGCCACAGTATAAAAAACTCTCTGGGTCTAAAACTCACTTTTTGCCCATGCAACCATTATAGTCTCTGAAAAAATGGGGGGCGTCTAATGGTTCTATGGGCAAAAAAGTGATTTTAGATTAGAATTTTTCATACATGGGCCCAAAAACCCTAACTTTTTTCATCATATTCCTTATAGCAAAAAATGCTTTCCCAAAAAATTTTTTTTCCTTTTTGCCCGGGTTTTTAGTGCCTTATAGATGCACTGAAATTGTATTGTGTTTGCATAGTTTTTTGACTGCCCACATGTGCACCTATACGTTTTTTTTTAAAAAACGGATTGCAAACCCAATTTTGTTTTTTGAATTCTGTAGGGGGAGGTGGCTAGTTCCCTTTTGGGCTTAAGCACTCCACCCACCTGCTCGGGTTTTTTAAATCAACGGGGTTTTAGCGGAAAACCTTCTAACCCTAAATGTGGAGGTCGAACAACACCAAGAAGGTAACATGTAGTGAAAGTTCCCACCTGAATTGGGGCCACCTTGCCCATGTAGGGGGGCATTTCAGTTTAATCAAAAATGTCACTAAAAACCTCAAATTTTCATTATTTTCCCTTTGTACAGAAATCTGTTCCAAAAATTCTATGTCCTTTTTTACCGTTTTTTGTGCCTTATAGATGCTACTGATAAATTTGTATTTTTTGCATACCCTCTAGGAAAGTCCCCAGGGGTTTTTTAGGGTCATTTGATCCCACTTTTTTTAACCCGAAAGGAACACCAAAACCAGGCTTCCCTTTAAAAACTAGGGCCCCACCCCTTTAAATTTAGGCCAGGGTTTAAAATAAAGGGAAACAAAACAAATCAAAACCCAGTCATTTTGGGCCCCTATCTTTAAAAATAAAAATTTGAGATCCCTCTCTACCAATTGGGCCCCACCCAATTCCCCGTACCATCAGCACGGGCCCTTTTCCCCAAACCCGTACCTACGCACGAACCCCAAAATTTTGGTTTGGGGCCTTTTTGCAACAGGTCTGGGCCGCTCCCCCCTCTAGTGGCAGAAACATCAACTGCCAGGGCCCCTTTTGCCACAATAAATAAAGGGCTGGCAACGGATTTTATTCCCCAAACCAATCTTGGGGATTACCCTGGAAATTTCCCAAAACCCTGGGCCCCCAAGGTAAGGGGCCCCTTTGGGGGAAATGATAGGCCAACCAAATTTGATAAAGTTTCAACAGTACAGACTGTTTACATACGTTTACTGTATGGGTTTGTAAGGCTTTCCCGCCAAAAAATTTCCGGTGCCCCCTTTTTATTGGGAGACTCCCCCCCCCGGGCCTTTCCAGGAAATTTTCCTGGCCTATTTAAAGTCACAGGTAAGCTGACGGTATCGGGTGCAACCCCCATCTACCAATTTGGGGCTGTAGGCAGTTTTCACTGGAGGAGGCTAGAAACCCAAAAACCCATTGCCCACAAGGGATTATGAGGGAACTACGCCTTTTTTTTAGTAATGCACAGACAAGCAGCAGTTTTTTTTTAAGTTCACCTTAATTTCTGTGGGATGTTAAAAACCTCCCTTTGTTTCTTAAAATTTAAAAACATGGAAGGAACTTTTTTTCCTCTTAAAACTCTGCCTCTGTCTCGATGGCCCCCAAGGGGAACCTTACCCCGGATCCCAGAGCAGGGGGATTGAGCGGGGCGTGGAAGGAAACGCTTCAAAGCCACCTTCCCACCTTTTGAGGGTACAGCGGGGTTGGGGTAAAAAAGACCCCAAAAATCTGGGGTTTAAACTTGTCCTGTTGTGGGAACGTTACGGGCCTCACGGAAGATTTTTTCAAGGGGCTGAAAATCCACCATGCCCCACGGGGGAAAGACTGTCTCAGTACCACCCAAAGGGGAAAATACATTCCCAAAGGAGGGGGCCCCCCCCTTGGGTGAAAAGGGGGGAAGGTTGCCCACCCCAAAAAAGGGGGACCTTATCACCCCGCAAAAACCCGGGGCCCCTTTTGTCTGCTGCGGGTGGGAAATGGACTCGGGCCAGTCGTAGTACGCTGCCCAACCTTGGGGGGAACCCCTGGCTGTGGTTTATAGGCGTAAATCCCTATTTGTTTAAAAACGGCAAAAACCACCCATGCTAAAAAGGGCCGGGAGTGACTGTCCCCGGGGGGGGGGAAAAGAAACCCTCATAAATTTACGAACACAAACCGGGCCAAAATTCCCATGAACCCGGATTTGGGGGACCCCCGGGGGGCCCAAACCCAGCTGGTGCCTCAGACCAACCTTTCCCAAAACCCCCCGTTTTTGGGATGGGGCTGGGATACCAAAGGTGACACCAAAAGGAACCCCCCCCCCACCGCCATACTGACCATAGAGGCTCCATGTGGGTCTGCATGACATGAGGTTTCCGTCGTGGCGAGCTTATACCACAGTGTGATTGTAAGGGTGGGGACTTTTCCCTTTTTCTTTGGGTTTTTTGGGAGATTAAACAGGGGGTTTTAAATAAGATGTTGTAAAAGGTATAAGTAAAAGGGGGAACTTTTCCCACAGGGGCAAGGAGGGAAAAAGATATTTTCCCATTAAACAACCTGGCGGGGGACTCAAAAAAAAACCCCCTGAGCTAGAGTTTTTTTCCTTGCCCCTAACGAGGGGGAAAATTTGGTACAGCACTGAGGGAAACCCCCACTTGGTAAGGGTGGGAAAAAACGTTAAATAAAAGGGTGGGGAAAAACCCCGGAACCAAACGAGGGCTTTGGGCTACCCCCACTTTTCGGTCCCCAAAAATTATCTGTTTTTAAAAAATGGAAAAAGACGGCAACTTAGTTGGTAGAAAGTTTTGTGAAACCTGGGTCACAATTCCACAAAGGGTTTTGGAGGTACCCACCCTATGTGCTTTGGGGGACACTTTGGGGGGGAGAAAACCGAGAAAAAAAGTTGGGGAGTAAAAATTTTACTGGCCAGGGGTTTTTAGGGGAGAAAAAAGAAAATTTTTGCCAGTCTTGCCCGGATGTCCCAAAATTAACGTCCCCCGGCCCCCAATTTTCGGGAAACCCCCAAAATTTCCCCAGCCCCATAACAGATGCCCCCCTTTAGCGGAAACGGGATGGGGAACTGTTAAACCTCTCCCTAATCGACCCCCGGGGCATCACACATCTTAAATGGCCAAAACTACACCACCTGCTAATCCGGGGCCCTTCCCCCCAAAAACACCTCTTTAAAGGGGATAGCAAAAAGGGTCTTTTTCCAAAAATGTTCACCCGACTGGTATCCCAAAGGAGGGTACTAAAAATGACAGGGGGAAACCCCCTTTCCCTAAAAAACCAATGGTTACCAAAACTAAATGTACTTTCGGGAAACCAATGGCAGGGGCTAGGGCCCAAAAAAATTACTGGGGAATTACTTCCCCCCTGGTTCCCGAAAAAATTTTAGAGTCCAAGATTTGCTCAACCCCAAAAAACGGTTTTTGCCCTTTTATCTCCCTGCCTCAGGGAAGAGGAGAACACATCCCGAAAAGGGGTTTTTCACGGGGAGGCTTAATTGGGGACAACGAAAAAAAAGGGTTTGGGTCTTCAAAGATGGGTTTGGGATTTTTGGCCGAACAGCTACTTTACTATTAACCCTTTATGAACTAATACGGCCCACAAAAACCCCCGTCCCCGTTTTGGTTTAAGGAACCTAAGTTTCCAAATTTTTGGTGGGAAAACCCTACCTTATCCCCCACCCTTTTAAAAAAATTGGGGCTGGGGTTAAAAAGTTTATCTGCCGTCCCTTTTTGTAATTTTCCGGGGCCCCTCTAGTGTTTTTCCTTTATACTTTGGGAAATTTTGTTGAAGTGGGAGAGATCCTTTCCGGGGGCAGCTGGAATAATTTAACAGCAGGGGTTTTAGGAAGAATAATTGGATTGGGACCCCCAAATTTTGCAAAAGAAAGGAATTTTTTTGGTGGCGGGGATTTGGGGAATTTTTGTACTTTAAAATTCAGCCCCAAACAGAACAACCCAATCATCTTGGGAAGTGGGCAAATATAGCAAACGCAGGAAAGGTTTTCCCGGGTCCCGAATTTTTGCTTTATCTTCCATTTTGATTGTGGGTGAAAAAGGGTAGCAAAAACAAAACCAAAAATTTTGATGTAAAAGACCCCCCAATCCCAGAAAACCTTTATAAAGAAATCCCTGAAAAAACCCCAAAGGGGGGGGAATTCAGGGGGGGGGCTAAAAGGTCGGCATTGTCCTTTTGGCAAGGGTAACCAGTAAAAATGGGAATTTAAATGTGCAGCCTTGGTGAGTCGGTCAACTACTACAAGAATAGTATTTTTTCCCTTAGAGGTAGGCAGATCTACGATAAAGTTCATGGAAATCGAACCCCAGGGACGAGAGGGAACTGGCAAAGGCTGTAACAAACCCGTGGGTGGAGAATGTGGGGTTTTGCATCGAGCACAAACGTCACATGACATTAAATACTTCCTTACATCCTGTAAATAATTGGGCCACCAAAAGAATCGGAATAAAAATTCCTGCGTCTTCTGCACTCCTTTGTGACCGGCAATCTTAGAATCATGGGCTAGCCTCAGAATCTTAAGTCTTACTGATTCGGGTATGTATAGCTGCTGCCCGTGGGTCCACATCTTGTTCTTGAGCACTAAATGCAAATTATCAAATGGTCGACACAGCAAGGAGTCGGTGCGATAGGCCTCTCTTATTTCCTTAAAGAGAACCTGTCACATAGGTTGTGCCCTCCTTGCTGAGGGCAGCACAAGCTAGTGTCAGACCTGCTGTTCCCAGCACTGTGCCCCTTATTCTGTAAGATGCAGCAGTTTTAGAGCATTTACCCCTTAAATCTTATTCACGAGCAGGTGTTAGCTCCACCCACCAAAGGCTAGCTCCGCCCACTGATAGTTATTCACATATTTCTACCTATTCAAAGTAATAGGTTTGTAAGTTGAGGTGGGTGGGGCTAGCCTCCGATTGGCCGGGTTTGAAAAAAACTGACACTCTGAAGGACTCTTCGAATGACTCTTCTGGCTGAAAACTGCAGATTTGAGCATTAAATACACAAAAACGACAGTATCTTACAGAATAAGGGACACAGTACTGGAAACAGCAGGTCTGACACTACCTTGTTCTGTCCTCAGCCAGGGGGGCAAAAACTATGTGACAGGTTCTCTTTAAGCAAGTCTTTATTTATGGATTACCCCCACAACATAAGACTCAGGAACAATAGTTTTGAGCGGAATAGTAGAAGTGGAATCATTGGAAAAGAATTCGCCTTGCCATTACGGGATCCGGGCCTGTATGAGATTACAAAATTAAATTGATTGAGGAAAAGACTCCAACGAGCTTGGCGATGGAAGA
Source organism: Phyllomedusa bahiana (assembly GCA_025379985.1). Lineage (NCBI taxonomy): Eukaryota > Metazoa > Chordata > Amphibia > Anura > Hylidae > Phyllomedusa > Phyllomedusa bahiana. The sequence goes on from JAODAL010085377.1 coordinate 5,510, forward strand.
GACACTTGACAGATCTCACGAATTCCAAATTACGGTGATCAGTTAGAACAACTATTTGCTGTGAGGTTCCTTGAAGATGGTGTCTCCATTCCTTAAAGGCTGCAACAATAGCTAACAGTTCTTTATTCCCCACATCATAATTCTTCTCAGCAGGTGTTAGACGTCGGGAGAAAAACGCAAAGAGTAATAAACTCTCGTCCCCTGTTCTCTGAGACAGAATAGCCCATGGCACATCGAAACCACTTCCACAATGAAGGCAGTTCTGGTTCAGGATAAAATTAATAAGGGCTTTATTAAAACTTCTTTTAGGAGAAGAAGGATTTTTGTTTGGGGAGCCCAAACAAAAAACATTTTTCTTCTTGTCAATGTGTAATGGGGGAAAAAATGATTTATGAGAAATTTTAATAACCTGTAAAAGTTGGCAAAACCAAGAAATTTTGCACATCCTTTATGCTTCGGGGGGTGGGCCAGTCTACTATTGTTTTAAATTTTAGCTAACCATTTGTAGCCATAGGTAAATTTTTAAAACCCAAAGGAATTGAACCTCGGTTGATAAATTCACATTTTTTAAATCTTAAGTAAAGATTTTTTTTCCTCTCAACTTTCCAGAAAAGTTTCACATGTTTTTGGGTTCTTCCATCGAGTGGAGAAAATAAAAATATCCCAAGTAGATACATGAACTGGTCCAGGGAGGCTCTAAAAATGTCTTTGCGAGATGTTGAAAGGTGGCTCGGGCATTAAGACCCCCAAAAGGCATAAAAAATTTTTTAAAAATACCCATAATGTACCCAATAGCTTTTTTTCCTTCGCCCCAAAGATCTCAAGGGACCAATTATAGGCCCCATAGATCTAATTGGAAAAAATTTTGCATGTCGCACTCTCCCCCAAAAGCTCAGGGATCAGTGGTAGGGGAACATTTTTTGAGGTCTTTTTGTTCTCTATAATAAAAACAAGTCTAAAGGGAAAAACCATCCTTCTTTTTAACAAAAAATATGGAGCCCCCGCCGGGGAGAAGAAAACGAATGAACCCCTTTTGCAATTCTTCTCTATGTGTCCCTTTAGGGGGTTTAAATTTGGGACCTCCCGAGGAAGAGTTTTCCAAAAAATATAGACGCACCCGGGAAGCAATTCATGGGGGAACAATGGGTTGGTTGGGGGGGGCTTTTTGCATTCTTTTTTGCCGCAAACGCTGCAAATTTCCCCGTATACAGAAGGTAGCTCTATTAACTTATTGTCTTGAGCTGGACTTCGGGGCCCTTTTTCAAGTGACTGTTGAAAAGGACACCCCCGCTGGGAAACTTATCCCTTGGTTTTTCCCGTTTATAATGGGTTTCTGTGCTTCAACCAGGAGACCTAGGGTAAACCCAAAGGGGGGAGAAGGATCAAAAAAACGACAGTACTTCAGGTGTTGGGATGTCATAAAAGACTTTAAGGGTTCCTCTCGTTATCCCCTAGCCCGAGTTCAGTGGAGACCATCTACGGTCTCCATTACCCTGGGTGAGAGTTTTTTCTGGAATTTTTTCCCCATGTTTTTGCAAAACAGGGCCATGAATTTCCCCTTCCCCAAGTCCACCAAGCCGAGGTAGATACCCACGAAGTTAGCCAGAATTTAAAAAAGGAAGCAATGAGAGTCCTTATTCCTTTTTAATATGGGGTCACTAATAATAGAATGGGGTAACTGTTTTTCTCAAGCAATTGATTTTTCCATCAGAACGTCAGGACCAAATGGCTGCCATCAATCTCCGTTGGGAGGCATGGCACTTGATAAGGAAGGGTCAGACTTCCCACAGTAAAAAAAACTTTCCGAAGCCGATGCTCTCTTTTGTCACATTCTCACGCTTAAATGGAATCTATTTGCATATCTTGCTTCCCCATTCTCTGCAAAAAATTTTCCCTGAGGCCCCTTGGGGAAAGGGGACAAACAGATTGGGGTGCTTGATGTCATAATTCAAGTAGCCCATTTCTCTTGTTTTGCTTCGACAGCGATATCAATTTCCAAGCAAAAAATAAAGGCTCCAAACCCAAGGGGGGCCCCCTGACGGGCCGTTTGTCTTTTAATGCGCTGCATATTCTTCCTAAAAAAAACATCCCCGCTGCATAAATTTCCCGTTGGTGTCGATTGCCCACCTTTTTTAACTCCATTTTCATACTCCAGCGTTTTCCCCGGGGGCAACGCTAGATTGCTGCTTTAGCTGTACCCCCACGTTGGGGCGTTGAAATTTGACTCATGCGTTGAGAAGTCTTCCGTATTCAACCAGGTCTTGATCTCAAACAAAGGGCTAGCCCAGGGAATGGCTTTATGTGTCAACAATAATAAAATAATAATTTTAAGGGCCTCAAACCTAGGGAACTGCTTTTGGGGGTTTTCATCAAAAATATAGTCCCATCCCCTTTTGACTCCATTTTTTGGGTTGAAATCCCGTTAAGATACTAAATGTAAAATTTGGGTGAATCCAATGGGAAACAACAAAGGGCCCAAAAAACAGGGGGAAACAGGGGAATTATCGGAACCCCGGGCCGTCCCTTAAAACCCCTATGGGCCCCCCGGGCCCGAAGGTTTACTGGGGCCCCCCCTTTCCCCCCCGACCCCCAACAAAACCCCCCCCCCCCCCCCACAACCCCCAAAAAAAAAAAAAAAAAAAACTCAAAAAACAAATATAAAAAATTTCCACTCAGGCACAAAAACATGACCGAGACCCAGCACTAAACGAATATAGTAAAAAAAATAACCCCTGTCACCAGGGGCCCCCACCGGGGGGGCGTTCTGTCTTTCAGTCGTTTTTCGAAACGTTCTTTTTTTTCCCCTTTTTCCTTCCCCCAAAAACCTCTTCCCCGGCCCGCCACTCTCCCCCGGGGAAAGTAACCCCAAAAACATCTTAGTAATTTGGGCCGGCAGGGGCCGTAATTTGGGGAACCAGGGCCGGTTTAAAAAGCCGGGAGGGCCGATATTACCAGCAGGGCAGTTTTATGGGGGAGGGGAGGGGAGTTTTATAGCCAGGCAGGGCATATATGGGGAGGGAGGGGAATGTATAAGCCAGGAGGCAGTGTATATACCACAGGGGATGAAAATAGGCCCCAAAAGGGGGAGTATAAGGGGAGGGAGGGGGAGGATATACCAGGCAGGCGGGATAAAATTTGGCAGGCAGGGGCGTATATTTGGGCCCCGGCAGGCAGTTATAAACCCAGGGAGGGGCAGTGTATAACCAGGGAGGGCAGTTTTGGGCAGGGGAGGCAGTATAAAAGCCTGGCAGGGGCAGTATATGGGCAGGGAGGGGCATTTTAAAAGGGCCAGGGGAGGGATAAAACCAGGGAGGGCAGAAAATATATGCAGGCGGGCCCTTTTAAAATACCAGGCAGGAGCATGTATATCCGCCCGGGGGCAATTTATGGGGAGGCAGGGGGAGGGAAAATGGGGAGGGAAAGGGGGGTGTATGCAGGCAGGGCAGGTATATAACCAGGGAGGGCCGTATATGGGGGCCCCAAAACCCGGGGAGGTATAAAAGGGCCCCCGGGGGGCATGTAAAATAGCCAGGCAAAAGGGAGTGTATAGGGGCAGGGAGGTCAGTGGGATATGGGGAGGCAGGGGGAAAGGGATAAAACCCGGGAGGGCAGGAAAATGGGCAGGCACAGGGTATATGGGGAGGCAGGGGAGGTATAAGCCCGGCAGGCAGTGGTAAAATGGGGATGCAGGGCAGGGGATATTGGGGGGGGCCCGGGATAAATGGGCGGGGAGGGGAGTGTTTTATGGCCCAGGCAAGGGGAGGGAATAAGGGCAGGCAGGGGATATGGGGCCCGGTAGGGTATATTTGGGGTTGGGAGGCAGGGCAGGTTATGGGTCAGGGATATATGGGCAGGCCGGGAAAAAGGGGGGGCCCGGCAGGCAGGGTTAAAACAGGCAGGGGGATATGGGTGGGAGGCAGGGAGGGAAAATGGGGAGGCAGGTATATGGTGGCAGGCAGGGAGGGGATAAAAAGGGAGGGAGGGATAAAGGGTGCAGGCAGGGGAGGGGATATGGCAGGCAGGGTTATGGGTGGGAGGGAAAGGGAGGGTAAATGGGCAGGCAAGTAATAGGGGGCAGGGATGAGGGTATATGGGAAAGGGAGGAATGGGGGCAGGGAAACAGGGTATATGGGCAGCAGGGTATATGGGCAGGCCCGGGTATATGGTTGGCAGGGTGGGAGGGTTTTATGGCAGGCAGGGTATATGGGTGGCAGGCAGGCAGGGTAAAAGGGTGGCGAGGGGAGGGTATAAAGGGGAGGGAGGGGAATTTTTTTTAAAAAATAAAAAAAAAATCTTTCCCACCTGAAATTTTCCCCCCCTTTCTCGGGCCGGGAGCCCGGTGGGGCCCTTCACAGCAACTGCAGGGGCCCCGGGGAAGGGGCCCTATGACTCCCCAAAATCACCCCGGGCCGCCCCCCGGCCCCCTGGGGGCTTTAAAAGACGGGGTCAATAATTTCCCAAAATGTTTAGCCCGCGCTTCCCCCCACCGCCGGTGCAGGGGGCGGGCCCCTGAAGGCCCAAAATGGGTGGGTCTGTGAAACCCCCAAGCAAACCGTGGGAATGAAAGGGGGGGCCCACGCCCAAAGGGCCCGGGGCCGGTACCAAGGGCCCCCAGGGGGGGAAAACCCCCGCCTCCCTGCGGGGAAAGCTCCGACCCGCTGGGCCCGAACCCCGGTGTCGCTCCCCTTTTGGGCGGGGAAGGGGGGGCTGCCCGGGAGTTCCCCCCCAAGAGTGGGGCCCCCGGGGAAGGCCTACCCGGTCCAATTTGGGAAAAGACGGCCCTGTCCCGGAACAGCAGGAAATTAGGCAGGGATTTCCCAACACCAAAACTCAAGCATTGAGCAACAAGGGTTGAGGAGTTTTTATTAAGGAAAAAGGAACAGGGAAACGGGGGAAAAAGATGGCAACCACCCAAAACACATCCACCATCTTTACTGGGTCAAAATTAAGGGCAAACACCCCAAGGGTTTGAAGGTATACGGAGATCCTGACACCAAGGAACTCTGCCGGGTGCTAGAAAATTACCGACCTCCAGACCTCTGTATATCTTCCCCCGACCCATTGGGCCCGTGGGGGAGGTTTTAAAAAAAAACCCT
>JAODAL010085378.1:0-10605 GCA_025379985.1 Phyllomedusa bahiana
ACGAAAAACCCACCCCCAAAACTTCAGGAAAAGGGTAGCAAAGGGAAAAACAGAATTTTTTTTTGGTGACCCTTCTTTAGAATTTTAAAAGGCACAACCGGGAGGAGGGGCCCAACAGAACTTGAATGAGCAGTTGATTAAAGTAGCCCGAGGATAAAAAGTTTTTTTTTTTCACATGCAAATTTGATCAAGGAGAAAGTTGCAGGACCAAATTTTTAAAACAAATTTAAATTTGTGAAATCCCAGCAACAACCCCGTCCCAAAATTTCAGAACTTAAAAAACGGGCAAATGGCTCTGTAGTCAGTGAGAATGCAGAAACCAAAGTTCTGCTAAAATTTATAAATCTTTTTTATACCTCTGGGGGGGGAGGGGCAGTGGATTTAACCCTTGAAGATTACTTGTCTAACAATTTCCCACCCCTCTCTATCACCGGAAAAATAGTAATGCTCGAGCAGGGGCCCAAAAAAATTTGAAAAAACTAGAGGTTGCTTGGGGCCAGGCCCCAAAAAGAAAAAGCCCCAGGGATGGACTTTTTTCCCGCTGAATTTTTAAAGCTCCCCCAAGGAAACCTTTTTTAACCCCCGCAAATTTTCTAGAAGGTCTTTCCCGGTGGCATTCCCCGGCGGGCAATTTTTCCCAAAATTTAATGAGGGGGGCAGTTATTGACTTATACTTAAAGCCAATTTAAGGAAAGCTTCATCCATGGGCCTATTTTCCCCATCTCGCAAATTAACAACCCAAATGTCCAAACCCCGGACAAAAAAAATGCCAAATATTAAACCCCGACAAAAATTTCAAAAAATGAAAAGAAAGTGAGGGGAAATTTTCTTAAAAATTAAAATTTTTATTAATGCTAAATTTTAAAAAATAGCCACAAAAATTAAAACTTTTCCCCTAGGGACGAAAGAAAAAGGCTAATCCAAAAAAGGGAAATATTATATTAAAAAGGACCTAAATTTGGGAATGCACCAAAGAAGAAACCCCAGAAAGCCCCATTGGTTTCTTGCCCTAGCCTATCCCCAAATCAGGAAAAATTGGGCCCCAATAAGGCCCTCCCCGTTTAAAAAACCTAAAACTACAAAAATCCCTAGAAAAACCCCAAAATAACCTTCCCTACAAATTTCGAAACCCGGGCCCCCCAAAATGTTAAACCGGGCCCCAGGGGGCACAAAAATTTAAAGGGGAAAAAAATATTCAAAATACAAGACTTTGGGGAAAATTTTAATAAAAAGGGGATAGGGAATCAGTTACACTCATATATTTAACCCAAAAGATATTTTTAGTCTTTTACAATATCACTTTCAAGAATACTCCCCCAGATGGTAACAAAGGGAAAGGGAAAAAAAAAAACCCAAACACACAGTACCTTAAAAATTTGTGGTTATTAGCTGCTTTTCCAAAACCTAGAAAAAGTACCTTACCCCCCCTTATGGTTTAACAGGGGAAAGGTAAAGATGTTTCAGTTAAAGGGAAAGGAGGGGGGGTCCCCTTCACCTAAAAAAAAAATTCCCGTCACGCTCTCGACCCGAATGCGGGAAATCCAGGAAACGGCTGACAAGGGAAAGGGCCCCTTTTTTGGGGGGATTTTTCCCACTTGGGATAGGCTAGGACAAGCACCAATTGGGGTTTCTAGGGGCTTCCCATGGTGCACTTTTCCCTATTTTTTGGGCTAAAATAAAAAAAATACCTTTTTTTATTAGACCTTTATCTTTCTGTACCTTTCGGAGAAAATTTTTTTATTTTGGCTATTAATTTTTAAATTTGCATTAATAAAAGAAAAATTTTAAAAAAAAAAACAAACCCCCACTTTCACCCCCTCACCTACTTCCCAAAAGAAGTTTAAACTAATTTTGGGAAAAGTTTTTAAATAGGTTTTAACAAAGTCCCTAACCCAAATGTCCTTTTAAGGAGACCGTCGGTGCCCTTTTTTGCCCAAAAGTCAACTGCCATTAACAAAAAAAAGAATGTTTTTTTCAATTTACAAATGAGTACAGGGCAGACAGAGGGGGCAGGGTTTTTCTCATTGGGCACTGCCAAAAACTTTTGACAGGTGGGAAAGGGAGTACGGGGGGCTATGAGGGAAAAGGGATTTGGCCAACTTTCCCTTTTCGGCCGTTAAAAAAAAGGGAGGGAGAACCCCACGGGCTAGAGTACGTGCAAAAGGCTTTTAAAAACCAAAACAATTTTCCTTCACAGAGGGGCCAGACAGGGCTGCCCCTTATCCCCCCCCTTCTTTTTGGGGCCCTTGACCCCTAGCTTTGGGCCCCAAAAAATGCAAGGGGCATTACCGGGTTTTAAACATTTGGGGCCTGGGGGGAGAGAATTTTTTTTCTCTATGCGGGCGACATGCTTCTTTAAAAGGGGGGGAATGTAACTTCCCCCCCTTTGGGAAACCAATCATGTCCTACATAAAAAAGGGGTTTTTCCCGGGGTTTAAAAAAAAAAATTGGGGCAATTCCCCAAAATTAAATTTCTCTTGGATCCCCCCTGAAGGGAAAATAAAGGGAAAGGGTTCCCCAGCACCCGGAAATAACATCATTCAAAATTTTTTAGGAAAATAATCACTTCCCCCCCCGCAAGATTAAAATTGCCCACAACGTGCTCCCCCACTTAGCAATTGACCAATAAGATAAAAACATGGGTAAGATGCCCTTTAAACAGTTATATTTAAAAAGGAAAACTAAATTAAAATTAATTTCAAAGCCACGGGTTTCCCCTACATTTTGCATAGCCCCCCCCCAATTTGGGTCCCTTTAAATATCTTTTAATAAAAAAACACGACCTTTAAGAGTTACTTTAAAAAAAAGGGAAATGCCAGGAAATTGGGTTTAAATTTATTTGCAAAGAAAAAGGAAAGAGGAGGGCGCAATCCCAAAAACCCTTGGGGTCTACTTTATACCCCAAAAAGGGCACAATTTTGCAGGTTTGGGTGCAAAGGGGAAAGGGTGGGTCCCCGTAAAGGGAAAATTGCTACAACTAAAGCCAGGGCCCCAAAAAAGTTTTAGCTGGATGCTGAGGGAAAACCGGGAAATGAAAATTTTTCAATCTTCCAAATCCCAAATTAATGAAAAAAGGTGGGGGTTTTAAAGGGAAGGAAACTTTTGGGGGAACCTTCCCTTTACAAAAAAATACCCCCCCAAAGGTTCAAAAACGCAAGCTTTCCCGAAATTTGCAAATTGCCCGACTTTAAGAGAAAGGAATTTCAGTTGGGTATTTCCCCTTTTTATCCCAAAATTTTTGGGTGGTTTAGAAATGTTGAGTTTTTCTCACAGCAAGAAAATTTGGGCCTTCCCCCCCAAGTCCTTTTTAAACCCAAAAATTTGCATTGGGCGCGGTTCAAGTCAAGCTTCACAATTTTAAACTGCCAAAAAATCTGCTTCCCCTTAAAAAAAAATTTTTTTTTTTGGGGCACATCCCCCAAAAGGGTTAAAAAACGAAAACAAAATATTAAATTTGGCGGAGGAGTTTAATTAAAATCAACAGGGTTTCCCAATTTAAAATGAAATGGGAGGGCGGACGTTTTGGGCCCCCTTATACAGAACAAAAGGGTAGTGTTTTTAGCCCTTTCGAGAAATTTGGTGTCAAAAAAGTTTAGGCAAAAATATATTCACAACTTATGTTGTTGCACAAAGCTTTTAAAACTTTCCTTTTCCCCGCTATTCAAATTGGGGTATTAGGTCAACCCATTTCCCCAATTTAAATGGAAAAAGGCCCAGCTTTTTTCACATGAAAGGGAAATGCAGGGGAATTTGCAACCTTTTGGAAAGAAAGTTATTTCCCGTTAATTAGCAAATTTCAAAAATTTGATATCCCCAAGACCCACTGCACTTTTACTTGGGGATAAAGAAGGAATTTTGTATTTTAAAATTTGGGAAAAAAGAAAATTTGCATTTCCCAAAGGTTTTTATAAACCCCGAAAATTTAATTTCCTTTAAAGGATTCAGTCTTCTCCCACCAACCAAAAACCCAAAAACTAAACAAAAATTTAACAATGTCATCAGATTGGGGAAAGGGGCCCAACTTAAAAAAAAAATGCCTTTTGACAAATAAGAAAGGGAAATGGAACCCCCGGGTCAAATTTTCCCCCGGTTTTCCTTTCCCCGTTCCTTACCGCTAAAATAATTCAGGAAAGGGGGCAAAATGGGGCAATTTTCCCCTTCCAAAAAATTGTTGAAAAAAAGGAGGAAAACCCCTTTTTTTTTCAAAGTGACTTTTGTCCCGAATTTAAAAGGGCTAAAAAAAAAAAAAAATGGGAAAAGCTCTTGGTTTTGGGGGGTTTTGGGTGGGATGGTTGGGGTTTTTTTTTAAAGGGGAAAAATAATACGGGTGAAAGCACAAAAAAAAGGGTATATGGTATTTACATAAAACAAATACTTTCCGAGGTTTTAATTTTTCTAAAAACAAAAAAGATTGAAAAATTTTTTATCCTGAAGTTTAAAAAAAAAATTGAAGAACGTTTCTATTCTGTACTCATTAAAAGTTTAAAAAAAATTATCTGATTTTTAAAAAAAAAAAAAAAAGCAAAAGGAGCAAAAAGTACTAATTAGAAATTTTTTTGGTTTAAAGGGGGTTTTTTCCCCCTCAGCTGTTTTTTCACCTTTAAGGGGAAAATTCAAAATTTTTACTTTTTTTTGGGAAAAAACTGAAAAAGTAAAAACCCCAAAATAAATTTCCCCCTGAATTTGACCAACACACCTCCTTAGCAAAATTCCAATGAAGTTCTGTTTAAAGGAATAACAAGAACCTTTTTTTGAGGTTTTAAAACGGGAAAACTATAGTTCAAAAAAATGAACTACGGCTTAGGACTTCCCTTGCAAATGAATGGGGTGGGGGAAAACAAAAAGGATTTTTTACAAAAAGTCCAAGCGGAATCCGAAAAAAATACCAAACCCTTTAAAACCTTTTTTTTGAACTTTTCCCCCAACGCCCCTACAGGCTCCCCCCTTCTTTTTTCAGGGGGACCGGCCCCACAGCAGAGACTGACATTTCACCCCTTGGGAAATTGCTATTCCTAACCAGCCTAATTTCTGGGACATACTGATTTAAAGGGGTTGGGATTGGGGTCCAAGTGGGTTTGTCTAGCTAAAAAAGTAAACTACTGGTTAAATTTGTTTTTAAGAAGGTTTTTTTGTGATAAAATAAAATTTTCATAGTGCAAAACCACTGTTTTGCTTCTAAGTGACTCTGTTTTCCCCCCCCTTTAAAGTAATTTCACAGAAAATGTCTATGCAGAAACCCGACCCGGGGAACAAGACTTCCCCCCCAAATTGGTAAACTCAAAAGGGGGCCTTTTAAAAAAAAAAGTCTAGTTCTAAGGGTTTCTTTTTTGCCCATAAAAAAAACAAACCCGAGCCCCCTTTTCATTTTTTCGAGCACTTTATGAATTTTAAAGGGGGCTCTGAGGTTCTAAGGGGAACAAAGAAATTCTTAGGGGAACATGATTAAATGGGGGTGTGCCATTTTTTTGGTGTCCCAAAAACCCGTCCCAAGCCCTTCATAGATGTCAAAAAATTTGCACTTCAAACTTTTGGCGAAAAGGGGACCGCACAACACTTTTTAAAGCACCAAAGAAATTTTGGGGGGGGGGGCCGGGTTTTGGGGACGTCCCCACCAAAAATTTTTTTGGAAATTTTACACATTGAAAGATTCTTTTTACCCCTAAATCTAGGCGCAGAAAAAGTTCAAACAGCCAGACCAAAGGTTTTTAAAGGGGGTGCCTGAAACCCCGACTTTTTGTAAAGGGAAAACCCGCCCCCTGTAAAGGGAAGACCCTTTCAAAAGAACAGGGTCAAACAATTTTGGGGGGCAGTCTATACTGCTGTAAAGCGATTTTTAACTGGTTTTGTCCGTGCCAACGTTTTTTAAAAATTCCCCCCCTTAGAAAATAGACGGGTTTTATACAAGAGTCCCCAAGGCAACGGGCTACACAGCACCCGGTTTTTTGGGCGAAAAAATTAAGTGGATTTTAAATTAAACAAAAAATCCGAAAAATCCGACACTAAACCAGTTTTTAAAAAACGGGAACAGAAAAACCCCAGCTTAAACTACATATCGGATTTCAAAAAATGCCAAGCCAAAAAAAAAAAAAAAATTAAAACATGTTATACCCAAACCACCAATTAAAACGGATTTTTTAGAACATTCATTTAAAAAAGCTGGCTGAAATCCGAAAAAAACGACCCAAAAAACCACGGTAAAAAACCCCAGAAAACCCTGATGGGGAAAATAGCAATTGTAAAAAAACAGAATCCCCAGGCATTTTTCCACTTTCCGAAAGATATAGCCTTACAATTTTCACTACGGGTTGTTGCCACAAAAATTTCGGGGGGGAAAATTTTGCCCCCAAAATTTCGCCGGGGCATTTTTGGGGGGGCGGGGGGCCGGCAGCTCGCCGGCCCCCTAGCCCTCATTAAATTTACGGCGCGAAAATGCCGTAAATAATGTGCATGTCCCCTCTCCCCCCCCGCGGCGGATTCGCCAGGCGGGGAGAGGGGACGGGGGGAAACCCAAAATTCCCCCCTGAGAAAGTGGATTACCCCTAAAAAACCCGGGACTGATTTTTAGCCGAAATTTTTTCGCAAAAAAGGCGCTCAATACGGCTGAAATCATTTCCCCGAATAAGCCGTGTTTAAATTTAGGGCCTTTAAAGGGTTTAAAATTTTTCCCCAAAAAAAAGAAAAGAAATTTAAAAAATGGTCAAAAGTAGGGGAAAGGGGGAAAAATTTAAAAAGCTTTTTAAGTAACAGAAAAAAATAACTACTCAAACTCTCTAAAAAAAGGCAAAACTGGAACAGCAAATGTATTTTTTTAAAAAGTCCTTTTTTTACCTTTGCCCCAAATTTTTTAAAGAAAATCCCAAAGAAACGGGAAAACCCCTTAAATGAAACCCAAAAAAATTAATTTTTCCCCCCATTATTTAATTTTTTTATTTTTTAAAAAAATTTTTTTAAACTTTTGGAAAAATGCAAGGGGAAATTTAAAAAAGAATGATTTTCTTTCCCCTTTTGTGTTAGGGTTTAAAGTTTAAAAAATTTAGACATTGTTCAATTTTCACATCTGGAAATTTTTTTTAATTTTTTTATGAATTTAAAACAGAAGGGTGACAATCCCCTTAGGTAAAGTTCACACGGAAAAAATGGGGGGGGCGTAATTTCCCCCAATTACCCCTTTTTGGGCCCGGGGGCCGGGGGGGGGGAGCGGGGGGGCGAAACGGGGGGGGCACTTCCCGCCCCTAGACAGATTTGCTACGGCGCTTAAAATGCCCCCTAAAAGTGACCCCGTCAATTATCTCCCCCCTCGGGGAAACCCGAGCAGGGAGAGAGACGTAACGCAAATTTTTTCCAAAAGAAAATGTTCATTAAACCGTAGTTACTACTGAACGGGTTCGCCCGTAATTGGCGCACTTCGGCGCGTAATTACGGACTGAATTACGTCCCAGAATAAGCCGTGTGAACATGGCCTAAGTGTGAAAATTCCATAATTTTTTTTAAATGAAATGAAACTAGACTTTATGCATTTTTGAATTTTTGAATTTTATCTATAACCCTATGTATTACAGGATGCAAAATCTACAACAAGCAGGGCCATTCCTAGGTGCTGGTGAGAGAGGCGATCGCCCAGGGCGCTAGGCCGCCACTCACCAGAAGGGGCGCCGCGGCCACCCGCCTCACCTGCACTATGATCAATATCTCTCTCTGCATGGCCATTTTAAAACGGCTGCACAGAGTCAGTCAGCAGGAGAGGCAGGACGGATCGTTACCCTCCTGCCTTCTCCCTTCTATGAACAGCTCTCATTGAGTGCTGTACATACACATCAGTGTCGCAGGGAGCGTGATGCAAGGTTTTCACTATGCTCCCTGTGAAACTGGGTCTCCTAGGCTGGAAGCTTAAGCTTCCAGCCTAGCAGATCCCCTGGAGCCCGAGTCCCGGCGTAAGCAAGCGTGATGACCCCTCACGCCGCTACACCGAAGCTAGCCGCGCGGAGAAGGAGCCCTGGAGAGTGAGTACATTTTTAAAATTTCATTTAAACTTTACTGGGTTTCATATGTTACTACAGGGGGCATATGTCACTACAGGGGGGATATATATTATTACAGGGAGCATATGTTACTACAGGGGGCAATATATATTTCTACAGGGGGCATATGTTACTACAGGGGGCATATATATTACTACAGGGGGCAAATGTCACTACAGGGGGCATATATATTACTACAGGGGGCATATATATAACTACATGGAGCATATTTCACTACAGTGGGCATATATATTGCTACAGGTGGCATATGTCACTACAGGGGGCATATATATTACTATAGGGGGCATATATGTTACTATAGAGGGCACATGTCACTACAGGGGGCATATGTCTCTACAGGGGGCATATGTCACTAAATAAAAAAAAAATTGTGCATTTTGTGTGTGTTTTTTTCCTAATTAATTCCAGTTTTAGTAGTGGAGGCAGCTGACAGATCCACTACTATCACAGGAATTATATGGGAAAAAACACACAAAATGCACAATTTTTTTTATTAATTTTAAAAAAACACCCCCGACACCATCTTTTTTAAAACCCCCTTTTTTGAAAAAAAAAGATCCAAAGGGTTGATCCGACGATCCCCCAAAATCCAACAAGTAAAAAATTGAAAACGAAATCAACAAACATTAAACCATACAATGGGCTGGATACCCTACTCAGCTCCAAAAACGGGTGACCCCAAACCCCCAGAGGAATGTCCATTTCCAATATAGGAATACACTGAGGTTCACCTTTAGGGATGGAGTGCACAAAACTTTTCCCAAAATCAGAATAGGGATAATCCGCCAGATCTGTCCCCCCCGTGGCCTTCTTTCCCCGCCCCCGAACCGCTACAACATCCCAGGGGGGAAAGCAAGGGGCAGAAGATAATGGGCAACCCTACCCCCTTTCCTTCAAACACAACACCCCTCACCCCACACACACACACACACACAACCCCCCTCACGACCCCGAAAAAACAGCACACCCATCCCCCAAAACCAAACATACACCCCGCCACTCCAAGCAAACACCCCTCCCCCACACACTGAAATACACACATTCAGCCCCCCCACACACACATACCTTCCCCGCACACAAACACACCACACCTCCACCCCTCAGACACACTGAAACCTCTCCCCTGCACACACAGCCCCTGCAGTGCTCTCACCTGTCCTGTTGCATGCATCCTGGCTGTTTACACTGCTCTGCAAGGAGAGGGGGCGGAGCCTCGGCGCTTCTGCTTAGCCCTGCCTCCTTCCCAGCAGTGCTCTCTGGGGCTCCAAGGTTTTCGTAGTTTCCTATGCAGTAAGGTCCAGAGCATGCCCAGCAGCGGCGGCAGCGGCAGACAGTGGCTACAAGGCAGCATCTCTTGATGTCGCTTCTACTGTAGAACCTCCGGCTGCACTACAGGGGGCATATGTTACTACTGGGGGCATTTGTCACTACAGGGGCAAAAATATTACTACAGGGACACATGTGACTACAGGGGGGTATATTTATTACTACAGAGGGCATATGTCCCCACAGCGGGCATTTATATTACTACGGGGGGCATATGTCACTACCGGGGGCACATATATTACTACAGGGGGCATATATATTACTACAGGGGGCATATGTCACTACAGGTGACATATATATATTACTACAGGGGGCATATGTCACTACAGGGGACATATATATTACTACAGGGGGCATATGTTACTACAGGTGACATATATATATTACTACAGGGGGCATATGTCACTACAACGGACATATATATTACTACAGGGGCAAAATGTCACTACAGGGGTATATATATTAAATACAGCAGGCATGTCACTACAGGGGCATATATATTACCACAGGTAGCATATGTCACAACAGGGGCATATATATTACTACAGGGGGCATATATGTTACTACAGAGGGCATTTGTCACTTCAGGGGTCCATAATTTCTACAGGGGCATATGTCACTACAGGAGGCATGTAATTACTACAGGGGCATATTATCACTACAGGGGCTATGTACCACTACAGGGGCATATATATTACAAAGGGGGCATATGTCACTACAGGGAGCATATATATTACCATAGGTGTAACTTTAGGGGGGTACAGAGGGGACTGGTCCCCCCTCACTTTTTTCTGGGTGGGGGACGGTCCCCCCCACTTTTTAGCCACTTCAATTTAAAAAATCCATATGAAAGCATGATAAATACGGTAAGTGGGAGAGCAGAGCACAGGAGGAGGAAGAAATTAACCTTTTTTTCCCGCATATTTTTTGTGCATTTCCGGGTACCTTTTAATGTAGTCCCCTGGGAACAGTGTGTAATGTTATAATCTCTGGGGTATGGTGTAATAAATCTCTGTTGCACAGTGGGTAATGTAATCCTGGGTACGTGAAATAAGTATAATATCTGGGGTACGATGTGTAAACTAACCTCTGGGGTACAGTCAGTAATGTAGTAATCTCTGGGGTATGGTGAATAATGTAGTAATATCTGGGGTACGATGTGTAAACTACTACATTACCCACTGTACCCCAGAGGTTAGTTTACACATCGTACCCCAGAAAATTTAAAAAACCAAACCCC